>OVAP01000732.1:0-30787 GCA_900406295.1 Aurinia saxatilis
ACCATGTTTGAATCATACAGTGTGATTTCAGGACAACTTTCCTTCAGTTAAAAGATGGAAGTTTGAACTTCGTCTGAATATCTAACCTTGTTTTGGAGAATTTTTCGGTCCAGTTTGAGAGTGGTGATGCCTTAACTTGTTTTGAGGCTCGTGTTATTAGTCTATCTTGTATTGAAGTTATTGGTAGATTTTTACCATGTTTTGAGGATTTTGTTCGACTTGTACTAACTAGGTGCATTGGTAAGGTTTACCCGATTGTTAGCCTTGTCAACTACTGTTTTGTAGGTGTGTTTCTTGGTATGGGTCACCTTGAGAACTAGTTGGTGTTTCATAAACTCGATGGTGTATCAAGTTATTTTGTTTGCCGACTAATGTAGCTTATACCGGTTATCAATAATTTTACGAAAGTATGAAAATGAAAACATATAATAATACCGAAATGATTGTGATTAGGTGGTTTGTGAGTTGTGAATGTGAAGGAAAAATATAGATTATCCCAAAAACTGAAAAAGAAAATGTAAAAAAAGGTTTGCAAGTTCACAGGGTGGATCGGATGGACGTTGATAGATAGATATTCCCACACACACCTCCTCTCTGCTCAAATCTATAATTAAAGATTTCTTCCTTTCGACTTTGCTTTGCTGTGAAACCCATTCATTTCCCCCAAGGAAGGAAAGCTTGTCAAAACCCTCTAATTCCTCACGAGGGTTTTTCTCCCCCCCTCCCTTGATCTGTTTCCTTCGCTTTTCGATTCAAGGTTGCGTCTGATTCACTCACGGATCGTGTCTCCTTTCTGGGTTTGCCTAATTTCTGCTTGATCTGTACGAAATTCCCAAATCCCGATATTGGGTTGGTGTTTAGGGTTCTTGTTCTGCTCCGATTTCGTCGCAACCCACCACTAGGCAATAATCTTAGCTCTTGTGGAGGTTTGTCACCAAATTTTTTCTTTTTTCCCCTTTGCTTGATGAGTTTGTTGTTCATAGCGAAATGTCTCTTCTTCATTGCAGAATGGCGGATTTGATACCATTTTATCTCAACATTGTTGCCTTTCTATGTACTGTTGGAGCCATTGCCCTGGCCATTTTTCATATCTACAGACACCTTCTCAATTACACGGAACCAACTTATCAGAGATATATTGTGCGCATCGTCTTCATGGTCCCGGTTAGTATCTCTGTTTACTCTTCTTTAACATTTTGAAATTCTCATGTTCTTGATGCTTTTGTCTCCCTCCCAGGTTTATGCCCTCATGTCATTCTTATCCCTTGTTCTACCCAAAAGCTCTATATATTTTGATTCCATACGAGAAGTGTGAGTATTCCTATATCTCTACTTGTGCTTCCTTTATTAACTAGATCAACTTAAGCATAGACGAGTGCCTCAGGAGTTCTACAGCTGCCCCTTGAATTATCTCCTTTCTGTTTTTTAGTCAATTGCTCTATTGACATTTTATGTCTCTATCTATAATCTAATGAACTTTTTTGTGTGTTTCAGTTATGAAGCATGGGTCATTTACAATTTCCTATCACTTTGTTTGGCATGGGTTGGAGGCCCAGGAGCAGTAGTGCTTAGCTTAAGCGGTCGCTCTCTAAAGCCATCATGGTCTCTCATGACATGCTGTTTCCCCCCATTAACATTGGACGGGTAAGTTCATTAAACAAAATCAAATTCTTTGTACCTATTAATAATAGCAGTAATCTTTCCTGATATTTCCTAGTGCAGCACCATTTTCTCTGCAACTCATACAACATATTCGATTTTTTTAGATTCTGTATAATTATGATACTTTTAATGAGTGCTTGTAGCGGAAAACATTCAGTTGGTTACACACACTTTAAGTTTTACCAGAGATAGTGCATGTTCTGTTTCAATCTCTTAGTCTCCTGATGGGTTCTTTTATTTTCTATTTCACTTTTCTTCTTTTTAGGAAAACCCACTTAGCTGATATCTAATTGACACATGGGTCATGGTCTTTTTGATGCAGGCGTTTTATTCGGCGATGCAAGCAAGGTTGTCTGCAATTTGTAATTCTAAAACCTATACTTGTTGCTGTCACACTTGTGCTTTATGCGAAAGGGAAGTACAAAGATGGGAATTTTAACCCTGATCAAGCATATCTCTATCTTACCATCATCTATACCATATCCTACACAGTGGCTTTGTATGCACTTGTGCTGTTTTATATGGCCTGCAGAGATCTGCTTCAGCCATTTAATCCAGTCCCAAAGTTTGTGATCATTAAGTCTGTGGTCTTTCTAACCTACTGGCAGGTAAATTGTGTTCTAGCTCAAGAGTATTTGACATCACTTTTGCCTTTTGCTACCTTCCTCATATGGTTGTTTTTTTCCTTCTAATCGTGTTCCATAACCCTCTTCTTTGAATAGGGTGTTCTAGTTTTTCTCGCTGCAAAATCTGGGTTCATAAAGGGTGAAGAACAAGCGGCTCATTTTCAAAATTTTATAATATGTGTCGAGATGCTTATTGCTGCAGCATGCCATTTCTATGCGTTTCCATACAAGGAGTATGCTGGTGCAAATGTTGGTGGATCTGGCAATTTCTCAGGGAGCCTATCACATGCTGTAAAACTAAATGACTTCTACCATGACACTGTTCACCAGGTAACTGATTTCGTTTTGAACCATCTACATTTCAGTGAATGACTTTGTCATTTTGGTTTCCTGATGATTGAACTTGACAGTTTGCTCCTACTTATCACGATTATGTGCTCTATAACCATACCGAGGGTGGTGACGAGGGGGCAAAGAAATATCGGTCGAGGACTTTTGTGCCAACTGGCCAAGAAATGGATGCAATGAGAAAGAACAAACCCGTATATGCGAATAAGATAGATGGCGTGTCGGTCTCCAGTAGTCTATCTTCAGAGGCGAGCTCACCAAAAAGCTCCAGTGTAACTTCTGATCCTGCACGCTCTGATGCTGCGAAATCTTCCTTGCTTGTGGATGCCTCAGAATCTCTGGATACAATGTATGATATGTCACTGATTGACATCGATCTATCTAGTTTCCCCAGCAGTGTCCCCTCTGCAAATGAAAGTGGCCCTAGATAGGAAGAAAAGAAAAAGACATGTAGAAAGCACCATTATAACAGGTACACGATGTGCTCCTAATAGTTGAATTCCGGATGGGTCTTGTCAGTTGTGTTGTTAGTAGGAGACTGGAACATAAATGAAGAAGCTTATAAACCCATTTGCCCTTTAACATGTTGACAAGTCTTATACTGGCATTTCCTTATGCAGCCTGTTTCTCGTTCTTGCCTTCTTTTATAGATACAGTAGGCTATGGAACTTGTCTAGCTTGTGAATTGCTTCAAAGTGAAAGTAGGAGCATTCTTTTTATACATGTATATTAGATGGGTTCCAAAGTCTTTTATCGTTTACAGATTGTGTATTATTTTGCCTCAAGCCTCTAACTTTGAGAGAATAGTAAGAAACAAGGCCGTGGAACTCATACAAGCTAAGGCCAAGGAACAAACTCTGAGCATGTGTGACTAGTATTATTAGGAAGAAACATTGAGCTATAGCATTTAAACTTTGGACATCACTATTTCTTATGCTTCGGTTGTGAACTTGTGAGGCATTGCACAGTAGGTTTGTCGTTATGACGTGAGGCATTGCATAGTAGGTCGGGATTTGACCAAAGCAAGTTGTGTTGTGAGTTTCAGAGGAGATTTATGGGAGTCTGGAGGAGTTTTCTTGTCCTCTCATAAATGCCTAATTTCACATATACCTAACTATACTTGATTACTCTGGTCCACCAAACATAAACGATATATTTTTTTTGACCTACCAAACATAAACTATTAAGGTCTCATATTATTTTATGTGGGGGTGAGAAGGAAAAAACAAAATAGCAGTATTTGAAGTAAAATATATCGGGACAAAGAGTAAAATCTGGAGAGTGAAATACCAATTGTGTTGTTGTGTGAGTCGCGAACTGTAGATAGAATATAGTATGAAATATAATTTCGGAAAACAAAAAATGGGGATAAATCTTCTTAAATCCTCTGGATGGTACGTATATGATTGAAAATGTTATGTGATTCAATGTATGTGTGTATTTTGTAATTAAACTAGAATCCAATTTCGAAAAAGTTAATAAATTTGAATTGATAAATACAGTGGACGATATACATTTGTGGTGTAAAACAAATATGGTTAGAGTCAATGTTGTGTGTTAGTAGAATGTTGTTTGTAATATTGGGAATAAGTAAAAAAAATTAAAGTTTCACAAGATATTTGGACTGGATTACGAGAACAAAGAGTTTCAAAGGGGAGAGAGAGAGGAGACAATAAAAAGCAGGGAGCGTAAACCCAAAGCATGCATACATACATAATCTCCATATTTATAACAGAGAGAGAGAGAGAGAGATTGAAAGGTGGATTATTTAGGATGAGTGAGAAGGTGGCATTCAGAAGTGTGAGCGGCGAGTGGCAAGGAAGTAGCTACGGAGAGTATGTGGAGAAGAGAAGGATGTTTCTGAGGAGCTATCAGTTCTCGAGAAAACAGAGCCTGAGAGAGAAAGTTACGAGATCCGTGAGGAGAGTGAAGCGGGTTGTGTGGAAGAGACTGAGATCAGCCCGGAGGTTTAAACGCGTCGTTTGGTCACGTCTCAGGTCGGCGTTTTTCTACCGCCGCCCGCCGGAAACGCTTTTCACGTCACTGCTTTTAGTTTCTCCTTCTTCTTTTCTGATTAATGCTCAACTTAATCACTCTGTAATAATACTTTCTTCCTTCTTCTTGTTGATCCGATTTAACTGATTATCATCCCTTAAACTAATTCTGATTGAAAAGTCAAAACTGGGTTTTCTCATCTCTGTCATGCAAGAAACGTGACGATTCCTCCTTTTTCGTGTCTCACAGACAAGTCAAAACATGCGTCTCCTCGTTATGGCCTTTTAACGGCCTTGACAACAGCGGATCATCGATACCACCAGATTTGCTTCCCGCTAAACAACATTACCATTTTTATAAATAAAAACATAACGAGGTTAAGTCTCACACTAGGCTATATAGTCCATCAAGCTCATTGGTAAACACACTCTGAGTTGATGATCATGGAGATAATAGTCTGCTCGTTTAGGCTTGCAATTACCACTTGAAATAAATAACCAACACCAAGTACTTACATTTATCTTATTGGATTAATGTGTATTGTCAATTTAAAATAATACTCCTATGTAAGTTAAAGGGTAGACAATTCATTATAACCGGAGTTTGAACTCTCTCTCTCTCTCTCTTTTTCTCTAGCTTTTCACTAAAGTTTTTCCAAAGAATTTTCCTACCATTTTCCGTTGATCGGCAGTAACCGATGCCGGAACTAACTATAAATTATGTCTCAGTCTTCTTTCTTTTGTCTTAGGTCCAAGTTTTTTGGTTTGTCTCCGGCTTGTCCGATTTTGTCTCCGATCTAGATCGGTTTTGGTTTTCACTTTCTTTCTCTAATCACGTTTTCTATAATCTTAAAAAGCTTTATTCCGGTTTCATGAATCTTTCAATCTGTTCTTGCTTAAACGGATTGATCTCTAGAGATTAAAAAATTTCTTTCCGCCTGAGATTAGAATCTCTTTACATGCATTGAAGTTTAATTCTTTGTTAGAGACTAAAATCTCTCTTAGATCACTGCTTTAAGTTTTAGTTGGTTTGGTTTCAATTGAGTTAATTGATCCAAATCGATTCTGGTCGGGTTCTGAATGGATTGTTATAGATCAACCCCGGCGATCAACAAGAAGGTGATGTTTTGGGTTTTCAACGGTGGCTATGGACGGCAAAGAAGAACGGCGAGGATCTGTAGTGGATTTCTCTAGAAGAAGCTGGAATCCACGAGAAGCTTCAGTTTGAGATCTAAACTTTTTATTTTGCCACATTTTCTGAATTTTTGTGTATTTGTAATGTTTGGGGCAAGTCTAGTTGTAACCCAATCTTTTTAATCAAATAAAATAGTTGACAAAAAAAAAAGGTGTAACTGTTGCAAAGACATTTGAAATTTTAGGATATAGATAGTTTTTGCAACGAAAGTTTGTTGATTTTTCATGAATGTTTCAAGTTTTATAATTGTTCTTCACAAATTATCTAACAGTTTTCTATTATGCAATTTCAGATTTACTTGAGAATTTTGTAAAGCCTAATCGTTGTCTCATTGATTTAAAACCAAACCTAACCGATTTTAAGTATTTTTTAAGTCATTTTATTTAATTTATTTAGGCTCCAAATGGTGATCATTAAAAGAGAAAAGAATAAAGAGGAATATCAAATTCCTCTCAATTCCTTAAAATTAACACCATTTGTAAGGAAAAAGAATGAAAAGGAATATTGAATTTTTCTCTGTTCCTCAAAACTTACACCATTTGTAAGGAATTTTTTGTTCCTTTGATTTCTCTTCATTCCTCCTCCTGCAAAAAATTATTGAATAAAAATATTCTCAATCAAATTCGAGGAGGAACAAAAGGAACCACTTTGTTTTATAATTCTCTTTCATTCCTCAAATTTTGTTCCTTTTCATTCCTCTAATTCTTATTCTTCATCATTCCTTTTATTTCTATAGTGGTCACCAGTTAGAGCCTTAATTTGATCTAAACCTGAAAATTTGAAATGCCACGTTACATCTCTAGGGATTTGATAAACCTTTTATACTATAACTAAATTTATATGCATTTGTAGTGATTAGTTTAAGGTTTAAACCTTAGAGCTATAAAAAATACAAGCCTAACATTCGGAGGGGAGACACATTTATTAGGGCTTTCAATCTATGACTGTGCAAGAGGTCCATCGTCCACCCATAAAAATCATGTAATGGAAGCATGAGACCAAAATATGTTTACAGTTAATGAATCATATATAATTTTAATACAAATAAATAAATTATTTTTTTAAATAAAATAATTGTATATTTTTGAAAGCAAAATATTTTTTTTTCTATAAAAAACACTTCTGAACATGAAAAGAAAAACCAAGAAGTACATTTTGAACATCAGTAAAACTTTCGTGAATTATTATAAACACATTTTTAGACGGCAAAAAAATTTGTAAATAGTTTGATAAAGTATTACAAACCATTAGAAAACATTTTTAAAATTTTGCTCATTTTAGAAAGTCACCTAAAATGTTTAAATCATTTCTAAGAATTAAAAAAGGATGTTCTATAGATAAAAATAATTAGCAAGTCATTCCCAATCATAAATGGTTTAAGATGGTGATATCCTTATAAATGGTTTTTCCCAAACATCTGTAACCCCCTTTTTCAATTATTAGAAACCCTTTTTTAGATGGTGATATACTCATAAATATTTTTTTAGGCTATTATAAACCATTTGAATTTTATTGTTTTAAAATTAAATTTATTCAAAAAATTTAATAATAATTTATAACAATTAAAAAAACCTTTTCTAAATAATAGTAAGCCTTTCCTAAACGGGGTTTAATCATTTTTCTTGTAAGAAGTCTAAAATACCCCTTTTAAAATATTAACTCTTTATGGGGTTTTAGAGTTTAAGATATAGGATTTAAGGTTTAAAAACCCTAAACCCTAAAATCCTAAACTCCAAAAAGTTTTTTCACTCCTAATAAACCCTAACCCCCTAATAAACCCTAACCCCCTAAAATGCAAACCCTAAGTCCTAAAAATTAAACCCTAATAGTTATTAAAAATTAAACCCTAAGTTTATAAGGGTTTAACCCTAAATCCTAAACCCTAAGTAAATCATAAACTCTATAATTTTACTAAACCCTAAGTCCTAAAATCCTAAACCCTAACAAATATATCATTTATAATGAAAAATAACTTTGGTAAATGAAGGGTATAATGGTATTAAAATAAAAAGAGAATGAAAAATATACCCAACTTTACATACCCATTAACCACATATAACCAAACCCCTTTTTAATCTCATATATCCAACCCTTTTTATTTTAATACCATTATACCTTTCATTTACCAAAGCTTATTTTCATTATAAATGATATATTTGTTAGGGTTTATAATTTTAGGATTTAGGGTTTAGTAAAATTATAGAGTTTATGATTTACTTAGGATTTAGGGTTAAACCCTTATAAACTTAGGGTTTAATTTTAATAACTATTAGGGTTTGATTGTTAGGATTTAGGGTTTGTATTTTAGGAGGTTAGAGTCTATTAGGGGGTGGGAGACTTTTTAGGGTTTATGATTTTAGGGTTTAAGGTTTTTAAACGTTAAACCCTAGTATCTAAACCTTAAAACCACATAAATAATTAATATTTAAATAGAGGTATTTTAGACTTCTTACAAGAAAAATAACTAAAAGGAAGGAAGGTGGGTATATATGATTAATGATATAAAAAATGGATATATGTGGTTAATCCCCTAAAATAAAAAGAGGTGGGTATATGTGATTAAAGAAAAAATGGTGGTTATATGTGGTTAATAGGTATGGAAAAGTGGGTATATTTGTGATTCTCTCTTCTTCAACACCATTTTAAAAAAACATTTTGAAAGAGTTTCATTTTTTTCTTTGAATAAAACATTAAATAATTTCTTTTATTAATTAAATCCGATGCTGTATTGTCTGAAGGAAAACAATGTTTTGGAAGAAATTCCTTAAAATACCATCATTTGGAGTGATAGTTCTGAAAGTACCACTATAAGTTTTTTTATTTCAAAGATAATACTAAAAGTTTTTGTTTTCCAAAAATACCACAAATACTAAAAATGATTTTCTAAGGTTTAGAATTTATTTATTTTTGTTTGGGTTAATTATTGTATATTTAGGGTTTAGTTTTGAGGGGTTATTGTTTAGTTTTGAGGGTTTATGGTTTAGTTTTGAATTTTTTAGAAATTAATTCAAGTTTAATGGTATTTTTGGAACATTAAAACTTTTAGTGATATTTTCGGAAAACAAAGCATTATAGTGGTATTTTTGGAAATTCTACTTCAAATGATGGTATTTTTGGAAATTCTACTTCAAATTATGGTATTTTGGAGATTCTCTTTTTTAAAAATACCACTTTTGTGATACCACTTTTCAAAAATGCTATTGGAAGGGGTAAATTTTCAAAAATACCATTTTTTACGTGTAAACTATTTAGAGGGTTAAGTATAAACTCCCCCCCCCCTAGGAACCCCTAACCCCTAAAATCTAAACCCTTCAGATTAAACCGTAATAGTTATTACAAATTAAATTCTAACTCTAGAAAGGTTTAATCCTAAATATTAGAAATCCTAAGTCGAGCTTAAACCTAAGTCCAAAAGCCCTAACAAATTATCATTTATAAAGAAAATTATCTTGAATAAACAAGTGGTAGTTTTGCAAATATTTTTAAAGTAGTAGTTTTGAAAAATAGTGTTTCAAAAATGGTATTTTCAAAATTTCCCAAAGTTTTCTACAAAAAAAATCCTTGTATTAATGGAACTTTTCATTCCTAGTGATGATATATTTGTAGGTTTAGTGGCATTTAAGGGAATTTCTCTACATTTTTAATATTTGCTTAGTGTATAATCATTAATTTAATTAGCATTAAATTTTATAATAACTTTTCAAATGTAACATATTTTCAAATATTCACAGGAAAACAACACGGTATCATCAATTAAAACATAATATATTTAAAGTTTTTAAACATTTCTCTACTAAAAAAAGAGAGAATGACAAATATACTCAACTTTCCATACCCATTAACCACATATAAGCACACTTTTTTTCTAATCATATATATATATATACCCATTTTTATTTTAATATAATTATACCCCCAGCCCCTCTTGTCATTTTCTCCGTCGTCTCTCACTTTAGTTTTTTTATTGAAATCAAACGATTGTCTCAAGCTCTCTGTATTACCTCCGTTTCCTTCTCTTCTTCCCATGAAGACGATCTGATTCGTCAAGTGGTTAATGGACCCGGAGCCACCGCGGAGCCGACGATTTTATCCTCAGACACCGATTCTTTGCTTCCTGTAATAAACCGATTCTTTGCTTCCACTTCCCCCCTTTTGTAAATAAACAAAAACAAAACGATTCCTCTTTCCTCTCTCCACACCCATCCTGACACCTCATCCCATCTTCCTCCGTCCTGTTCCGTCCATAAAAAAAAAAGGTAACCAACAAATTAATCAATCCCTTAATCATCATTCAATCTCTCCCCCTTAATCTCTCGATTCTCGATTCATCTCTTCGATAATTTATTACATGGTTGTGGTGAAATTGTCTCTTCGATCATGCTACTCATGATCATAAAACTGCACATGATCACGATATTTTCACGCTACTCTTCGACTTCACGGTACTCTGATTTTGGAATTGTTTTTGTTTGATTTGTGACTTGGTTTTAAGGATTATACAAACAACGGAGTCTAAGAGATATTTATTTATCTTCACAGCTTTTTGGTTTGGCTTTATACAAAAGCATCAGCTTTTTAGTAGAGAAATGGTAATGTTTCACACTTACTCTTTGTTTCTTAGGGTTGTGAACATTCAGCTATTGGTGATGACAACAATATGAATTAGGATAATGATGATGAGATTGACGTGTTTTGCTAAAGAGGGTGTGTTTTGCTAAAACGGCCTCTTTTGTATATTGTTTTGGTAGTAAAGTTCAGTTTTGACTCGTTTGTGGTATTGTATCAAGGAGAAATGGTTACATCTAAGGTAGTGTGAATCCTTTTTTTATTTTTACAGTGTTTGTTTCCCAAGACATAATACAAGTCTTCTTAAGGCCACTAGCTACAACATCTAAGCTTGCATCGATCCAGTTTAAAGTCATTTATGTGAATACCTTTAAGGTTGAACAAGTTGGAGAAGAGGCTGAGTATTTGAACCAAAGTCTGGACAAATACATGTTGAGGAATCATACCAAGTTGTTGGAAGCTAAACAGAGAGCAAATTTGTTAGGCAGAGCGAGTGGTAAAGCATCTTAGATTTTACAAATACATGACGAGGAAGCTCAAGCTATGAACTTTGTGAAGAATTCAAAGAGGAGGCTTGAAGAATCCTATTCAAGTGGATTAAGATTTTATTGTGTTTGTTTCAAGTTTTTATCTCGAGATGTATGTTAGAGAGAGTTGTATATTGTTTTCTGTAGAATGTCAGATTTGTATTATTGTTTTTGTAGCAAAAAGTTCATGGTTCATTAGCAAGCCAAGAATCAAATATGAAAGTTCATTGTATATATACAAATCTCATACGTTAATTATAAGCTATTCAAAAACTTTTATAAAATACTTATAAGCTTTTTAGAAGGCATTTATAAGGTATTTATAAACTTTTATAAGTCATTTATACGGTAATTATAAATATGACATTTATACAATTTTATAAAAATAAATATATATAAGTCTTTTATAAAAAAATTAATAAGCAATTTAAAATCTCTTATAAACCTTTTTATAAGGTAATTATAAGCTATTTAAAAACTTTTATAAATCTTTATAAGCTATTTATAAGCCTTGTATAAGGCATTTATAAACCTTTTATAAGACATTTATAAGATAATTATAAACTATTATAAATTTGACATTTATAGAATTTTATAAATATATATATAATCCTTTTATAAAACATTTATAAGCAATTTAAAAGAATTTAAAAACCTTTTATAAGGTATTTATACGACAATTATAAACTTTCGTTTGTATTCATTTTGTAATCAACTATTTTATTGTACTTTTTAGATTTGCAAGTTTACTTACTGATAAACAAATACTCGAACCGTTACCAGTTTATTCATGGAAGAGCTTGATCCAGAAAAGTTTGGATACATTGAGATTAAATAACAAATGACGATCACAATATATTTCCTTACTTTTCAACCACATTATCAACATCTTGTTTATAATGCCTTTGTGTTGTTTTAGCTATGGCAACTTGAGACACTCCTATTTCAGAGAACACATACAACAGGCGTTGCAGTGAGTACACCAAGACGGATCCGAATTGGGAGCAAGTAGTAACTAGAAAACGAGTATGCATATTTAACTCTAGAGAACGAGGAGAATTCTTCACCATGACGTTGGCGTCTAATCTTGCTAGCTCCCTGAGCATAACTGAACTCATTCTCTTTATCATCAACATCATCCCCCTCTTCATCTCCCTCAACATGAGGACACATGTAACAGTCAAACGGTGATCAAAACATTAGAAAAATCCCTTGCAGAAAAAGAAAGAAAGAAAATAAATCCTAATGACCCATGTATCTAGTCTTGCATTGAGGGCAGCACTGAGTTCCAATATCATCACCACAGATCTGACATATCTACCTTCATATCATTATAAGAAACAAAAATCTTAATCATTTTCTCATAAATTCCCAAAATCAATTCAATTTAACATCCAAAACAAACCATGTGATTCCTCATTACCAATCAAAGCAAAAATTTTGTTCTCTACCAACAGTATACCCTGAATCTATCAATAAAGCTTTCTCTAAACACTACATGACCAAACGAACCTAAAGCCTAAAAAAATCTACAACAAACAACAAAGCAAAACAAGAAACTTGTTCCGAAGCGTCTGGATCCGAAATCACAAAATCGAATTTAGCCGGAGAGAGTCACCGGAGAGGGAAGAGAGAGTTTCCGGGGAGAGAGGGATTTGAAAAAAGGAAAAATTTGGGATCTGAGCGACGGTGATGAATGTGAGGAAGAAGGGCAGTGAAGACTTTTTATCATTTTTAATAGGGGAAGGAAGGGAGTTGGGTATATGTGATAAATGATAAAAAATTGGGTATATGTGGTTAAGTCCCATAAAAATATGAGAATTATTGCTTTGTTTTTTTAATCAATCCGGCCGCAGTGCTTATAAAATTACCAATCATTCATAAAAAGTAATAGTTCGTAACGTAAAACAAAGAGCACAAGACTTCTTGGTGTCTCAGTTTTAGTTACCATAATACATGTCTATTTAGACAGACAACCCTTAACAACACATCATAAAATTTATAAGTACCATATTATATATATAATATTATTAATCATGTTTGATTTTACTAGTGTAATTTATGATAATTTTTTTACATTAGGCACATGGTGTGGTCCGATCACCTAGCATATGCTTATATGTTGGAAATCACTTTTTCAACAGTTCAGTAATATGCATTATATTGGGTTTGAATTCAAATGATGACAAAATGATGATACTAACCTAGACTACTAGGCTTCAAATCCTAGTTGTACTCATTCAAAATTTCATATAAGAGTAATATCATTCTTATTAAACATATATTGTTCTAGATAATGCAGCAGTTAAAAGATAGGACATATACCAACTACTTGGTGTTTTTTCACATAAGTTGATATTTGGGTTCGCTCTATTTTTACTTTTTCAGTATTGATTTAGTCATAACAATTTGTCTAAGTCTACCAAGGCACTCTCTCAACTTTCCATTTTAAAAGGTGACTCTTTGTACATAATTTTTCTTTTCGTAATTTTAGATGGAATATCTGATGTAACTAAAGAAAAATATATAATTATTGTAGGATTCAAATAAATATAAAAATAGTGACGAAATACAAAGTAGCAAAGGTTGTGGATATTTATGTGTTTACCATTGTTAAGATGACATAGATTGTGCTTTGTCACCACCATTTGCATATTCCTTGCTAAAAACAAATATGTACTAAGAAAAGCAAATGATTTTTGTTTAAGGGAGTACACCTTTTTTTGTATATATATACTAGGTGATTGACCCGCGCCCTGCACAAACAGTGAAATATTAGTTCCTAAGGTCTACAAAGTATTGTGTAATGGAGAGACTGATGATGATAAAACAGAAGTGTTGTAAAATAAAACATACGCATTTTATTGTTTAGAGAAACAAAGAACATCAAGTTTGTGACATCAATTCAGTAACTAAGACAAATTTTGGAAGACCTCATTGTAGACCACATTCGTCGTTTCTTTCAACTCGCTTTTCTTATCTTCGGTAATGAGGACTTTCAGTCCTGCTCTAGACTTTACTCTTGATAGTGCTACATACAGCTGTCCATGGAAAAAAACAAATCTCGGTATATATGTTTCGACACTCTGTAGTGACTGACCTTGGCTTTTGTTGATAGTCATTGCAAATGATAATGCTACAAAAAATTGCCTTCTATGCATTCGAAAAGGGAACCTGGCATCTGGTGGAGTTAAATACATCCTAGGTATTAGAATTTTTTAGCCGCACATTTTCTTGCTTCCAGTTAATATGATTCCTTCTATAACGTTTCTCTGCGTCATAGTAAGAATCAACCTTGTTCCATTACATAATCCCCCCCCCCTTTGGATCAATGTTTCAAAGACACATAACATGAGCACTTACTTTCCACTTCAATGCATGCTTTGGCAACCCTCAGACGTTGACATCATTCAGAAACTCAACGGGGTACACGACATTTTCCAATGGATCTTCCTCTTCAGGAGAAATGCTGTCCGAGCTGAGATACATTCTTGGATTCCCTGTGAGCAAAGAATATAAATCAACATGTTTTTATGCGTGTTGATTTTATTTGATAAAATATTACCTGGTAGTAAGTCTAGCATGTGATTATTCACAGTGTCCACAATGTCATTGGTAGGGCATAGTATAGCTCAGTCTCTGTAATAAGCCAAATCTTCAGAGGTAGGTAACTTATATCCGTAGACTGCGTTCACAATACTATGAATAGGATCTCCAGCATTCGGAACCAATAGATCTTCTGGAATTTTAATATCTGTGTGCCCATCATGTGGTTGATTAATTTTCCTATCACCAACATCAAGTATCCATTTTGAGAATGATTCTAATTTTGTAGCGTCTTCAAGTGATAGTCCTTCTTTTTGCAATCTCATATTTTTAGTAAGTCGCAAGACTTGACAATGCTCCCAGATATAAGAAGAGTTTAGCGCTGCCATAACTGTTTGCGATCGACCTCCTCCGGTGGTTACCGTAAAANGGTTAAATCTCCTCCGGTGATTACCGGTAAAATCTATCTGAAGTCACCACCAAAAACGATAACCTTGCCACCAAAAGGTTTTTCCTCCTTACGCGGGATAATATCACGTAAACTCCTATCCAAATTTTTGAAACAATGTTTGCTCATCATCGGTGCTTCATCCCAAACAATCAGACTGGTTTGTCTCATGAGTTGTGCAAGATGTGATCCCGGAGGCATATTGCAGGTGGTGAACTCGTCTGCGTTAATGGGGATTCCAAACCTCGAGTGAGCTGTTCTACCACCAGGTAAAAGAAGAGCATCAATTCCGCTCGAAGCTGTGTTAACAACTATACGACCTTTTGCACGGATAGCTGCAGAATGTATACTCCAAAGAAATGTTTTTCCAGTACCGCCAAACCCATACACAAAAAACACTCCTCCTTTATCATTCATTACAACATCTAATATTTTCTCGTAAANCCTATCCAAATTTTTGAAACAATGTTTGCTCATCATCGGTGCTTCATCCCAAACAATCAGACTGGTTTGTCTCATGAGTTGTGCAAGATGTGATCCCGGAGGCATATTGCAGGTGGTGAACTCGTCTGCGTTAATGGGGATTCCAAACCTCGAGTGAGCTGTTCTACCACCAGGTAAAAGAAGAGCATCAATTCCGCTCGAAGCTGTGTTAACAACTATACGACCTTTTGCACGGATAGCTGCAGAATGTATACTCCAAAGAAATGTTTTTCCAGTACCGCCAAACCCATACACAAAAAACACTCCTCCTTTATCATTCATTACAACATCTAATATTTTCTCGTAAACACCTCGTTGTTCATATGTGATCATTCCTAGCAGCCTCTGATGCTCTGCTTCCTCAGCTACCAAATTATAGTTCCTTTCATCATCAAGAAGACGATTACCTTCATAGTCTTGAAAATCATTTGGTTTTGGCATTTTTTCCCATTGAGACAACGACATGCCACTGCTTGTCAAGATGGCCTCTATCTCAGATAAAGCAACATGTTTAATCTGATCTTCTGTCAAACAGAGATCTGCATGTTTGGATTACTTTTGATGATTAAATATGTAAAATTCTCGAATGTGGGTAAAGTAATGATTACTTTTGTGGAATTATGTTGCTTACTTAGGTTCATAAATTTAATTGTGTTTTGGTTTAACTTTGAACATGTATGAATATTAAATACCATAAATCTAGAGACATATTGTACAGTAAGAAGGAGATTGTGAGAAATTTGAAACTCAAATAAATTTCGTTCCCATATAATTGAACTGCTGAAAACTAACAGAAACTAAAATGTGTCTTCAATATGGTAATCAAAATAACACTTTGATCTTATTTAAAATTTATGGAGTTATTAAACAACCCCTCTAAAAATGCATGCATCCCTAAAGGTGGGATAAACTTGACATTTGAAGGTACGAATATATTCAAAACATACTGCTCCTTTCACGTGAAGTAGGAGGACACGAAGGAAATAAATTTCAAACCATGTTTTGGGAATATTAGCAAGGCGTCCTAAAGCAAGTCCGGAACTCCGTGGCAACCACTAATTACTTGCTTCGTTGAAGAAAAACTTATTAGGCATATCTGAATAAGTTAAATCCCTAGTGTGAGGGAACTTCTTATTACAACTCATCCAAGCCACAAATTTGGATGAATTAATTTCTTCATGCGATAGATGAAACTGAAGTGTATAAACTTCAATGCTATGAAATCCTAGAGGATAACCTAAATGGATCCACATTATCTGAGACGGGGGTTTGATCCTAATAAAAGAAGAGCATTATATAGTTAGATATGTCACATTTTGGCAAAAAAAAAAAAAAAATTAGAAAACAAAACATGACTACAAAAATCATAGCGTGAGCTTGGACGGGGAGGACTCCTGAACTTTGGCCAATCTGAGTGAGTATGCTTACACCATTCGACACTAAGATATGTTTAAAATCGTAGAAATAGAACCTTATTATAAGGTACTACGTTACCATTACAGATCATGAATTCTTTAACTACATGATGGAGATCATGTTCAACAAACTCATCCGAAAAATCAGAAGATATGAGTCTTCCTAAAGTAATGGGGGTAGGCAATATTTTGGTTTTTGTATGTAAAGCAGAACGTGGGCATGAGGTGCCCTGGTGGACTCGAAATCCACTTCCCACGTAACTAAAATTATTCATAGAATTTTAACTGACGTTAGACTATAGAAACCATCACATAATAATATTTTAATATGGACATAGACATATCTGCATTCAGTTCTCCAAATATCGAGCCATGAATTACATCTTTAACAATAGCATCGAGTTAACCCTTGAACACCCTACATATTATATCTGGGGCTTGATCAATATCCAAATTATGTTGGGATAGATATCTTGTAACCTCGGGCCATGTCGGATTAAACTCCACGATCAATAAGAAATCAGGAGCTCCAAATTTATTTCTAAGAGTCATTCCATCAAGATATGAGACATATCTCATGGAATCCTCATTTCCTACCGTTATATTTGGTAGAATAACCTTTTTGTTTCCATCCATCGACACTTGAAGTCCTAATGATATGGATACATCGACCAGACCGTCATGTAGTTCAAACTGACCAATGTCCCTGTAACCTGTAGTAATAGAAATTTTTATTCTGTTAATAACGCAAAAAAGAAAGAAAGTATGAACTATTAACAAAGAACGAACCTAGACCATACATGACTCTAAAAGTCTGGAGCTGTGAATGGAAGTAAGGCTTTCCAAATGACTTGGTTTTATACAATTTTTATTATGGTTAACCTATTTGGAATTAAGTTAGACTGAGAATATTTTTTCATTAAATTTTGTATCAGAATATCAACTATTTGCGATCTTTAAGATCTGTTTTTATGATTTAAACTTATCACAGTTGATATCATTAAGAACTTGTATTTATGGAATGTTTAAAAATTACTACATGGAAGTACATAAATATTTACAATATTTAGAATATACAGAACTTACACCTTTTCAATTTTGTATCATACGTTTAAACAATTGTGATCTTTCAGATATGTTATTATGATTTAGACTTATGCCAATATATATCATATCGTTTTAGTTATTGTCTAATTTGATAATAACCAACACATGGAAGTACATATCGATTCAAATATTTAGGGATGTAAACAACTTACTATGAATTATAAAGAAACTAAAATTGTAAATATTCTAAGTTTAATATTCATATAGTATTCTAAGTTTTGTACTATCGTTATCCCTTAAGTACGTATCTTAAAATTACATGAACTCGAGAAATTCATATGTTTTGTATGGCCAGAACTTATGTGAATAAATATAAAGATAAAAAATCATACAATGGAAAAACGTAAATAAAAACTGAAATAATCTCTCATTATTTGAAATATGGAAAATACGAAACACGATAAAAAACTTAAAATAAATGGAACTTCATAACACAATAGAAAACGGCGCATAAAATATGAAAGTTCATAATCTCGAAACAAATGTCGGATTAACACCAGCAGGACAAACATCTGAAGCTAGGGGAATCCATGTCTTCGACTCGGAATCCCATTTGTATATTTGAGGAGCGCCAAGATACTTAACTCGAGTATGCAAACAGTTTAATTTCATTTGCTCTAACCAATTCCTGGTCATACGGTTTCTCTCCATCATGTTGTAGACATCCACGATAAACTGATGAAATAACCTTCCAGTTCGAAGAGAAAAACGATTATCCTGAAGTCTCTCCTTCATGATGTATGCAACAAACTCATGCATTGTCACCATTCTATTTGGTGTATCTCTGATTAAATCCATATACGCAAAAAGTGTCACAGCATTTATATATGTATACATACGTATTAACCAAGAAAACTATACTTACGGCTGAACGTTGTTAACACCAGATGTATACAAACGTGTACATTTTGACCCTGACGTATATATGGGTTGAATATCATCATTCTCTAGGAAATCAAGCATATCAAGTTTGAAAATGTATGGACCACGAACACGATTATCTTGAACCATAAAGTCTACCTACGCAAAAAAAATAAATAAATATATATATATATATATATATATATATATATATAAGAATTGTTATTCGATGTAAGTTTAGTGAAGGAGAACAAAGTATTTATATATTGATGAAAACCAAATAATATAAGTAAGTACCTTAAATATAGGTATATAGAAGATCTGGTGTGTCCTACATTGAGTACCAAATATTCCTACAATTAGGCAACCTTTATGATCAAATATACGATGTGTAACAACCTTTTTTGTTGGTAAAAATGTGATAGCCGGAATATAAATAAATAACCGGTTTACTGAGAGGATGTAGTGGTTTTGGTTGTGATTTGGTTAACCTAGATGAGGCATTTTATGTTGAACGATAAACTGAGTCAAAACATAAACATCTGAACATTCGAATCAGGTTTGAACAAAGAATTCAGCTTTCAAGATGATTCAGGAATGGTTTTGACAAAGTACAAAAAAAGTGCATAGTTCTATAGTAAAGTCAGTAACATAATAATTGGATGCGTAGTTATATAGTAACATGAATTCAATATTAGACTGAAGAGATAGAAATTCTGATGAGGTTTTCAATACTTCAAACTGACCATACAACATCATCGCAACCCAAAGTGTAATCATATAATTAAGACTCGATGTAACAACAGATGTTGAAATTAAACATTAGGCAAATAATCCCTTAACAATACTGCAAACACACGATTGCGATTACACAATAAGTCATATGTAACGCGTACGTTGTGACGATGGAAGCAAAAATCTGTTTTGTTATTCCGACATCAATCTGAAAATTTCGAAAGAGCACCATGTAGAGAAACGACCGACCATTACTATGCGAAAGAAATCAACATAAAAAACCCTAAACGGAATGAATTGAAAGGGGATTACGATTTGATAAGAGAAATGCTTTGAAGAACAAAGGACGTAATCAACATTCTATTTTAATGCTGATTAGATAATTCCTACATATAACATACGCTTCCAAGTCATAAGTAGATGAATATGATTGGTACACATAGGATTTTTCAATAAAGTGACTTCTTTGTTAATAGATAGGGGGATTCTGGATGTACAATTTATGTAAGAGAAATTCTTTAAAATACCACAATTTAGAGTGATAGTTCCAAAAATATCACTATAAGTTTTATTTTCCAAAAATACCACTATAAGTTTTATTTTCCAAAAATACCACTGAGTTTTCTAAAAATACCACAAATACTAAAAATAATTTTCAGAGATTTAAAATTTATTTATTTAGGGTTTAGTTTTGAAGGATTAGAGTTTAGTTTTGAGGGTTTTAAAATTAATTCAAGTTTAATGGTATTTTGGGAGCATTAAAAATTATAGTGATATTTTCAGAATATAAAACTTTTGTGGTATTTTTGGAACTACCACATCAAATGATGATATTTTTTAGATTTTCCCTTTATATAAACTTTTTTTTATGGTTCAGTTACTTTTTCTGGTCGTTACCGCTTAATTATTCTGGTGATTTTATTCACCTATGTACATATATATATATATATATATATATATATAATTTGTTACTATCATAGAAAGTGATTACTATCTAATTAAGCTACGTAATCTACACTGCATCCCAAATAAGAGAATTTTTCAAACGATGGAACAGAAAAATGAGGTGACTTCCTATTAATATATAGGTAGATTCATTTTACTAACTATGGACTTGTTAAACATATTAACTGCCCCTTGAAACATACTAGATAAAAATGTTTAGTATGACTTTGGACCACGACCACGTCAAACATAACCACGTTCTTGCGCTATAAATACTAAGCACTCTTGCTTCACAAATAACACAGAAAACATATCTTGCAAACGCATTAGCATTACCATCTCTTTCGAAATGAAGGTTTCCCAGTCTCTCATCACTTTGATGACTTTGTCATTGGTCTTTTCTTTTGCCAGTGCTTATGATCCAAGTCCACTTCAAGATTTTTGTGTGGCAGTTGGTAACCTCAATAATGGTGGTATGAAAATAAATTTCACGTTTCTTTAATTCTCTAGTCACTATTCTTCTTCTATTTCAGGAAAAATTAAATTGATGTTGTAGTATATATACTTTCTGAACAATATTTGTACTTGCAGTTTTTGTGAACGGCAAGTTCTGTAAAGATCCAAAACAAGCAAAGGCAGATGATTTCTTCTATTCGGGCCTTGATAAGGCTGGAAACACTGATAATAATGTCAGATCAAACGTGACAACAGTGAATGTTGATCAAATCCCAGGGCTAAACACCATGGGAATATCCTTGGTTCGCATAGACTATGCACCAAATGGCCAAAACCCACCTCACACACATCCTCGTGCCACTGAGATCCTAGTCCTTATCGAGGGAACATTGTATGTCGGTTTTGTCTCTTCCAATCAAGACAATAACCGTTTATTCGCCAAAGTTTTGCATCCTGGTGATGTTTTTGTGTTCCCCATAGGAATGATTCATTTTCAAGTGAATATTGGGAAGACCCCTGCTGTGGCCTTTGCTGGATTGAGTAGCCAAAATGCTGGTGTTATCACAATCGCAGACACTGTGTTTGGATCAAACCCTCCGATTAATCCAGATGTTTTGGCTCAAGCATTCCAACTAGATGCTAAGATTGTGAAAGACCTTGAGGCCAAGTTTGCCAAAAATTGAGTTTAAAAAGTGTTTCTCATTGTAACAGTTAATGTAATACTAAGAAAATTAAAGGTATACTTAATAAAATAAAAGTGGTGTTGTTCACCTAATTTGATAATCTATTCTTATGCTTCCATACGTTGATCTAGTCTAACATTATTGTCAGCATAATCAATTGATGGATAATTAATTGTCTTTAAGAGTTGTTAACGGTAAGGATTTTTTGTTTTCTTCCCGAAATATCTATATCTGTAAAATTAGTTTTCTCTCTTTTGGTGAAGACACATAACCAGCCAACTAAGCATAGAAATAATTTATATAATTAATTTTTATTATTTATTGATTAAAATTTAACTCTAAACATTAACTACTCATGTAACTAGCTAATACATAATGATTCAAGGAATTTGAAAAGACATTACTCCTATTATAAATTATAAAATACAACCTTACACAATTATAATTTTATGAAACAATTTATATGATTAATTTCTATTATTTATTGATTAAAATGTAACTCTAAATATTAACTACTTATGTAACTAGCTAATACATGATGATTCAAGAAATTTGAAAAGACATTACTCCTATTATAAATTATAAAATACAACCTTACACAATTATAATTTTATGAAACAATAATATGATTAATAATTTATATTTTTCAAAATAATTTTAGATTATTTATTACTTTAANTAATTATAATTTCATGAAACAATAATATGATTAATAATTTATATTTTTCAAAATAATTTTAGATTGTTTATTACTTAAAACCTTTTTGATATTANACATAATTATAATTTCATGAAACAATAATATGATTAATAATTTATATTTTTCAAAATAATTTTAGATTATTTATTACTTTAAACCTTTTTGATATTAAATACTATATGATATTAAACCTGATGATCAAATCATAAAACTAAAAACTCATACCATTAAAATTTAATGAAATAATAAAATAATTCATTTTTACTAATATATTAATCCTATTACAATTTCATGAAACAATAATAGGATTAATAATTCTTTTAAACTACTATACTTCACACTTCACTTATATTACATAAAACTAAAAACTCATACTATTAAAATTTCATAAAATAATATAATAATTCGTAAATACTAATATATTGTATATTTTAACGATTGACCAAACTCAACGATACTCGATCAACAACTACTCTGGTATGCACGTAAGAAACAAAAAATGTCACTCAACCTAATATGTATTCATTAAGATATTACTACTGGAAAACACACAATGAATTAAGTGTGTCTTGCCGGGTATATTTAAAACAAACAAAATTAAGTATGTGGAAAACGAAAAATTTGATATTAACAAATTAAAAAATGATTAGCAGCTATTTTACATTTTTATGGTGGTGAAAGATTAAAACAATCATTTTAGTTTGTAATAAGATATTAGACTCCGAATTTATAGATAACTAATTATCTTATCCAACACAAATCATAAAATATTAACATAAGCAAGATTCATATCAATATGTCTAACAATTAAAACAAATAAAAAAATCAGGATGGCACACTAACATAGTGTGATTAAAAATATTGGTAGAATGACGTGAGATGTATATAATTATGGATATATTAAAATAACATGACAAAAAAATTGTATTACACTTTCAAATGGTAAATCGATAAATAGCATAGATTATATAATTTATATTTTTAGATTATAATTTTATGAAACAATAATATGATTAATAATTTATATTTTTCAAAATAATTTTAGATTGCTTATTACTTAAAACTTTTTTGACATTAACTACTATATGATATTAAACCTGATGATCAAATCATAAAACTAAAAACTCATACCATTAAAATTTAATGAAATAATAAAATAATTCATTTTTACTAATATATTAATCCTATTACAATTTCATGAAACAATAATATGATTAATAATTCTTTTAAACTAATATACTTCATACTTCACGTATATTACATAAAACTAAAAACTCATACTACTAAAATTTCATAAAATAATATAATAATTTGTTAATACTAACATATTGTACATTTTAACGATTGACCAAACTCAACGATACTCGATCAGCAACTACTCTGGTATGCACATAAAAAACAAAAAAATGTCAGTCAATCTAATATGTATTCATTAAGATATTACTACTGGAAAACACACAATGAATTAAGTGTGTCTTGCCGGGTATATTTAAAACAAACAAAATTAAGTATGTGGAAAACGAAAAATTTGATATTAACAAATTAAAAAATGATTAGCAGCTATTTTACATTTTTATGGTGGTGAAAGATTAAAACAATCATTTTAGTTTGTAATAAGATATTAGACTCCGAATTTATAGATAACTAATTATCTTATCCAACACAAATCATAAAATATTAACATAAGCAAGATTCATATCAATATGTCTAACAATTAAAACAAATAAAAAAATCAGGATGGCACACTAACATAGTGTGATTAAAAATATTGGTAGAATGACGTGAGATGTATATAATTATGGATATATTAAAATAACATGACAAAAAAATTGTATTACACTTTCAAATGGTAAATCGATAAATAGCATAGATTATATAATTTATATTTTTAGATTATAATTTTATGAAACAATAATATGATTAATAATTTATATTTTTCAAAATAATTTTAGATTGCTTATTACTTAAAACTTTTTTGACATTAACTACTATATGATATTAAACCTGATGATCAAATCATAAAACTAAAAACTCATACCATTAAAATTTAATGAAATAATAAAATAATTCATTTTTACTAATATATTAATCCTATTACAATTTCATGAAACAATAATAGGATTAATAATTCTTTTAAACTAATATACTTCATACTTCACGTATATTACATAAAACTAAAAACTCATACTACTAAAATTTCATAAAATAATATAATAATTTGTTAATACTAACATATTGTACATTTTAACGATTGACCAAACTCAACGATACTCGATCAGCAACTACTCTGGTATGCACATAAAAAACAAAAAAATGTCAGTCAATCTAATATGTATTCATTAAGATATTACTACTGGAAAACACGCAATGAATTAAGTGTGTCTTGCCGGGTATATTCAAAACAAACAAAATTAAATATGTGGAAAATGAAAAATTTGATATTAAGAATATTTACAGATTAAAAAATGATTAGCAACTATTTTACATTTTTATGGTGGTGAAAGATTAAAACAATTATTTTAGTTTGTAATAAGATATTAGACTCCGAATTTATAGATAACTAATTATCTTATCCAACACAAATAATAAAATATTCACATAAGCAAGATTCATATCAATATATCTAACAATTAAAACAAATAAAAAATCAGGATGGCACACTAACATAGTGTGATTAAAAATATTGGTAGAATGACGTGAGATGTATATAATTATGGATATATTAAAATAACATGACAAAATAATTGTAATACACTTTCAAATAGTAAATCGTATAAATCGCATAGACTATATAATATAATAGATCTTTTAAAACAACATCACAAAAAATTCAAAAAAGTGTACTACAATTACTGAAAAACACACAATGAATTAAGTATGTCTTGTCGGGTATATTCAAAACAAACAAAATTAAGTATGTGAAAAACAAAAAAATTGATCTTAAGAATATTTACATATTAAAAAATGATTAGCAGCTATTTTACATTTTTATGGTGGTGAGAGATTAAAACAATGATTTTAGTTTGTAATAAGATTTTAGACTCCGAATTTATAGATAACTAATTATCTTATCAAACACAGATCATAAAATATTAACGTAAGCAAGATTCATATCAATATATTTAACAATTAAAATAAATAAAAATCCAGGATGGCACACTAACATAGTGTGATTAAAAATATTGGTAGAATGACGTGAGATGTATATAATTATGGACATTTAAAACAACATGACAAAAAAATTGCAATACACTTTCAAATAGTAAATCGGATAAATCGCATAGACTATATATAATAGATATTTTAAAACAAGATCACAAAAAAATTCAAAAAGTGTACTACAATTACAAAAACATGTGTCGGACATCATTCTTCCAAAAACAAAAGAAATGAAAACGAAAAGTAATACATTCCGCGCATAGCGCGGGTCAACCACTAGTATATATATATAATTAACTTTTCTCTCTTTTGGTGAAGACACATCATTAACCACATGTGTATCATATCATTACAGTATTTAGTTTTGAAAAATAATTAATTTAATATATATATTCAGATATTAATTACATCTTTAGTTTCAATATATTTAATTACAAAAGTAATTTCAAAAGTCATACATGATGTCAATTCTAAAAACGTAGGAATCATATTAGTATTAATGTTCAATTTAAAATATAAAATTAAGTATTTATTAAATAATGACTTGAAATGAATATTTATGTTGAACTCTTTTGATACAAAACTAAAAAATCACACATATTGGTTAATCCATATCACACATTTAGATATAACCGTTATGAATAATTCTTAATTTAACCATAAAAAAAGAATAAGGAATGCAAACAATCTTTAAAACATGAGAATACCAAGTAAAATTTGTAATAAACATGGCTCCTTATCTCCGTCAATTTTCCAACCTCAAAATTCCATTATTAACTCCTCTAATTGGGAAGAGGGAAAATATATTTTGAAACCTCGAACGACATTTTATGATAACAAAAAACATTTAATTGTGTGAAACATATTAAATTTGTTTTACAAAACCAAAATACTAACCATCAATATTAAAGAACTTGGCAACCATTTCAAAATTTATGGTTGTTTGAAAATACTAAGTTTAATTTTAAATAAGATGTTACATTTATAAACATTCGATTATTTTATTTTACACAAATCATAAATTATTAAATTAATGAAGGTTCATGTCAATATATTTAAATACTTTGATCCAACAAATTGATTGAAAGAAACAAAATATAATAATATCAGTCTATTTATATGTATCTATTCATGTATTAACACTGTTAAGAATCTTCGGTTAAATGAAACAAAATGAGAAGGGTAAAAATCTTCAAAAGTGAGGGAAATAGTATAATAGAAATATATGGAAAATGACGGTAAAGACAATCAACCTTTTGAAGTCTCAGACGACATATATTAAAAATTGATCTTAAAAATAACTACAAATATTTAAAAGTTTAGTAACGATATTAAATTTTCATGGTTATAAAACAATTATATTAATTTTTAATAGGATATTAGACACCGCGGTTTAAATATAATTAATTACCTATCAAACACACAAAAAAAAACTAAAGTTGTAATCAATATTCATATCAATAATATAAGAATTAAAACCATAATAAAAAAAACGTTGATCACAAGCTAAAACAGTGAATAAAAAACTTTAGCGAAATGACATGGAGAAAATATAATGATAGAGATTTTTACTACATAAAATTTACGGTACGCTCATACAATATGCTGTCAGATAGTAAATCGTAAAGACTATATGTATCATAGAAATTTGAAATAACATGAGAGGAAGTATTCAAAAACATAATATAATTACCAAAATATTGGTGGGACATCGTTATCTCAAGAATAAAACAAATGAAAACAAACAAAACTAACACGACGCGCGGATCAACCACTAGTAANCTAACACGACGCGCGGATCAACCACTAGTAAATTATTAGGAAAAGTTATCACAACATGCATGCAGCCAAAGACTAGTATTTTGTGGATAGAGTTGAATGACATTCCCTACTTAAGATTTAGGAAAGTTTAGATAATCTCTTGTTAGAACTTAGCATCTGATTCAAAAATAACATTCTTGTATCCCAAAATTTATTATACACAAATGGTCTATCTAATTGCTTTTGTCTCTCTGGCTCTACAGTCTAAAGAACCCTTGGTATAGATATACTCTCCATTCATTCCATACACGATCTAGCAAGTACCAGCTACCAACAGTACATTATATATGGTTCCATTTGGAGGTGGGGACCATAACTGAGAGTAGCTAGTTGTAGTCCATCCACATTCTTTTGTTGTTATCCATTGTTATGTTATATATACCTGCTAAATGGTAATTGTGGTAACCACATTTGTTTTATATGCTTCTTTCCCTTTTTTGGCAGCCAGTAAGAGATTTTTGTCTTTTAACTGGAAAATATTAGGGGTTTAACCCCATATATTAGTTTTTCTGCTTTCTTCCACAAAATATTTGTAACCTATTTGATTTATAGTAAAACTTTCATTGTATCATCGTTTGGGGTTGAACTTATATAAATAAATGCAAGTGTTTAACGAAAATACAGCTAAATATTTCTTCAATTCATGTTGCCAAATGATTACGCCGCTGGTTTATTTAGAGTAGAGGCTCTTAATCTCTTATCTTAGATTAAAAATCTCCTAGTCAATCATTGCACATGCATCCCAAATCCCAGTTTTCCTATTCATTAAAAGATCAGTTCTTTGATGTTTTCTCTTTCAACCATAGACACATTGTCTCCCTCTCTCTATCTAGCTTATGTATTTAAAGTTTAAACATGAACTGCACAGAAATTCAGATGGCTTGGGGATTTGTGATTTTTACTAAATACAAAGACGAATATAGCCATGTGCTTTCAGAATCTTTCCCTCTTTCTCTTATCATTTATGGAGCCTCCTTCTCTCATCAAAGTGCTCTTTGTTTGTTACTCAAACTGTTTCTCTTTACTCACTTACAGAGTGTTTTGTTTGTTTGAGAACACTACTTCCCAAAAACATCTTTGAATCCATCTAATTTGCCCTGTTTCTGTTCTCCATATCCAACAATACGCTCAAGATGATGCAAATTATTGGTAAGTACCGGCCAAGATTATCATGCAGGTACCAAAAGCTAAGTCATCATTATGAGAAGGTTACGACCAGAACTATAACACATAAATGGGGGAAGAAGCCTGATGGTCATTCAAAAGGGTTCAGAGTAAACCGACCAAGGAGGTTAGTTCTTAAGGCACTGGTTTTACCAAGAAGGATCTTGAGCATTTACGCGCGGATCGTAGATAAAATGTACAGACAAGGTTTATATCCAAATCTCGTTCTCTCTTCTCACTGGGGCTTCCCTGTTGTATCAGAGCAAAAAATCAGGTTTTGACATGGGTGTGTGACTTTGCATACACACAAGAAAGGGTCAGAAACAGAGGAATAATGGAAATCTATGCCTTTTGTAGTTGTATGTTTGAAATGGAGGGATAAAAAGATAATGGTTCAATATATCTTTTTCTTCATAGTTGAGAGCAAGTAGAAGAGTTAGTCTTCTCTACTTTCTTGAATGATTATTAGAGAAACAAATCAGCAACCTTACATTTCTCATACTTGGTTCCTAAGATACTCAACTTGTTCTCCAAGTTATCTTTGACTTTCTATTAGCTTAACAAATCTCGTATTTAATATATCAAACATATCTAATACTATTTATCCTAAGTTTGTAATTAACTCATCTTGGGACTGAGTTTCTTTTCTTTTCAATATATACTAAAGGAAGTTCAGACTCAACCTCTATAGAACCCGTGAAGCGCTGTGTCAATCGCTGTGGCTAGTGTGTGTTGGTCCTCTTTGAGTTTCAAGTACAGTATAGCATTATTTTGTCTGGGATTAGTCGTTAGTCGTTGACAATAAACAAGTATCCTAGTAATTGAATCCCCCCCAAAATTTATATAATTGCAGGAGATTAAGCGTGACTGATAAAGCATCAATTAAGGGAGAAATAAAGGGCAAAAAGAGAGATAGCATGATCATGAACACTTTACAGAGAGCATATAGACTTTACAAAAGAGAATGTGATGATTCGTGACAACCACCTCGTTTTATATATATATATATATATATGTGTGCAATATAATGAGAAGCAACACATTTAAAGATTGAATCTTGTCTGTAAAGTAACCAACTTTTTTTTGTCACTTTGAGAGATTAAAAAGAGTATCATTATAAATCTTTGTAAAGGGTTGGTGAAAGCCATCAGATTTTCTACAACCTTTAAGAGAAGCTGATCGATGTGACAAGAAGAATATAATTTTGAAGAAGGAAAAGGGGTTATATGAGGAGACTGGTGAATAGGAAGATGTGGTGGGTTGTACATCGAAGGACGAACAAGAGGAGCTTAAACCGTGACTGCGAGGTACATCCGTACATGTAACGAAAATCTGATATTTTGGATTTATAGTTTTTCAATATAGACATGAAATTTTCAAAAAAAAAGTGTTGTGATATGAGATGACAGAATAAGAGGATATGTGAGTTGGGGAAAGACTTGGAGGAGATACTAAAGGGGAGGCTAGAGACGATAGAGGAAGAACCGGAAGCAGAAGAGCGAGAGAGGTTAGGAGAATCGCAGAGGCAGATGTTGATCAAGGCTAGGATGAAAGTTGAGAAAGGAAAGGCAATAGTAAAAGCAAAAGTGAAGGGTGGGAAAGTGTTTTATATGTTGTGCGTTATTGGCTTAGCCTCTAAACGCGGTTTTAGTGAGCTTGTTTTTCACTGAATTAACCCCTCTCACCTCGTAATTCTCTTCTCCTTCTTTATCTTTGTTGTCTTTTCTAGACTATGGATGTACATATATAAGTGTGTGTGTATTTATTTTGGTTATACATGTGGTGTAATGCAGTTTTGTGTTTGGAGTTATGATTCTTTTCCTTTTAAGTTATTTATGTCGTTTTCTTTTGTTAAACAGTTCTCTATGTAGTTTTAACACATATTCTGGTGCTGTTCAAGCCTCTGGTTGGATTTAAACGTTGTATCATGACCGCTTGTAAAAGCGTTCGTGGGAGATTGTGTGGTTCTAACTTCTAACCAATAACATATCTCATGACCTTGGTTCTAATATACATATTTTTAGTTGGACTAAATCAGATAGTTTTAAGTAAATATATATGATGAAATATGAAAACATCTTTTGTGAAATGGAGAGAGAGAGAAAACCCACAAATGTATTTTTGTCACACTTACAAGATGAACAAAGTTGAAGTCACGGCTTAATCATGCATCAACTAATAACAACGAGTCCATACCGGATTAGCATTAACTCCTAAAAATCATGAGCTTTCGAGTTTCCCACATATATAGTATAAGTCTGTTTTCAAAGTTTTGGAATTGATATATATATATATATATATATATATATATATATATATATATGAGTTGATTATATCCTATATCAT
>OVAP01000733.1:0-30777 GCA_900406295.1 Aurinia saxatilis
GGACTTGGACACCTTGATCCCCATCTTTATCACCCGTTTGATCAGATCCTAAGTAACAGGGGAGCATCACGATTAATTAGAAGATTAAACAAGCAAAAATAAAACGGTTTATAATCGATTTCATATCATACCATTGTAAAACTCTCTTGTCTATTGATATTCCAAAATTCCTAGTTAAATAGAGTATAGAAATTAGCCCAGCCTTCAGATCGCAAGTAACAGAGGAGGACGATTAGAGAGGTCCGACACCAAAAATTTATTATTACTCAAGAAAAAGAACGATTTTGTTAGCTTTATATAGGTATGAATTCGATTCCTAATTCCTTTAGACAAATTACATCATTAACTTATGTTTTTATTTTAGTGAACAAGTAATTGATAAAGAAAACTAAAATTGATAAGTGTTACCATTGGAGGATTTTCATCGAGATATTAATAGAGATGTTCAATCTGGTAAAACCGAATCGAACCAAACATAACCAAACCAAAACAAATTATATGATTTGGATTTAATTTTATTATATTAGCCATATGGATGTAATTATATAAATCTATGAAAATGGGTATAATACGGATATAAATCGAAAACCTATTAGACAGTAAAAAGTGATTAGTTATAATATATATAAAATAATATATATATATATATATACATTTCTATACAAATTACATGAATTTTAAATTACAATTATATAAATACTCTAATTTTACAGTAAAAAATTATAATACAATACCTATAAGTATAAACTATAACTTAGTTAATGGCGAGTTTCATTAAATTGTGCTTTGATGGTAAAGAGTCTAACGACAACAGAAGCAAAACAAAAAAACAAACAGTACACACTCAGTAATAAAATCTGAAGAGATGAATTGTAGACATGTAATATACGAAAAATAATATAAACGGGTACGAAATCATAGAATATTCAGAAACGCATGCATTATATTTATATTAATTTGACACAATTTATTAGAATCCACAATTGATATTTTCCAATAATTAATCCATCATTCGATAGTAACAATATGATGTGCACCTAAATTCTGATGAATTTTGAATTCTTTATAAGAAATTGTTCCATTCTCTTGGACTCCAAGAAAAGAATGTAAATGATTGTGGAACTGAGTTTCGATAACTGAAAGCACATACATCAACATGATTTTTTTTTTTTTCAACGCACGTACATAAGTTTAGGCTGCAATTGGATATGTGTTTAGCGGAAAAAAAATAAGAGTAATATGAAATTAAGCTGGGTTACGCCCAAAAGTAGAAAATTTGTAGATTCTATTGTATGTAAATTTTTGTTTTTCTTTTTTTTTTAATTGGTAGGATCCACATAAAAAGTTGAATGTAAATTTTGGTTTTCTTTTTTTTAATTGGTAGGGTCCACATAAAAAGTAGAAAATTTGAAGATTCTACTGTATTTTGTTCCAGTGAGAATAAGGAGAAGAAGCAGAGCAACATAGTTTTGTTTTTCTCTTTTAATAATTTTTGTTGTTGTTGGATATCTTTTAATATTTTTTTTTTCAGCGATATTTCTGTGATACAATTTTCTTGGGTTCAAATACAATTTCGTAATTATATATGTTTTATATTAACTAAAACAAAAAAAATTTATATTTTTAATATTTTTTACGTTTTCAAATAATTAAAACAAAATAATTTAAACTACTTTCCAGCTATATTTTTTATGATATATGTTTGAAAANATATATGTTTGAAAATATTTGATTTTGTACTTATATATTTAATATTACTGAGACCGTGTATATAAATAAATATTAAATTATATATATTATATTTTTTGTTTTTATAAACATATTTAGCATTAATATTTGTGTGTTCCTCTAAATTACTCTCAATGGTTACCAGTTACATTTTTGTATTTATTGTTCTGCAGTAATTACTCTCATTTATTTTGTTTCTCTAACTACTTCTATTCCACTCATTTTATTCCATTAAATTATTATTACTCTCGTTCTATTTATTCCTCTAAATTACAACCAGTTACATCGTAGTATGATAAACAAGCAGTTGGATTTTTGGTCCGGTAAATGAACTGAAGATATATATATATCCGGAGTCCAAAGATAGTAAAAGCATGGGTTAATACTAGTTTTTCCGAAACTAAAGGCATTTTCATTTTCAAATAAGTAAAAAAAGAAAAAGAGAAAGAGAAATTAAGCAGAAAACTGAGTCGGAAAAAAACGGTTACTTGAAATGCAAGTATTATATAACGGCCAAAAGTGAAAAAAACAAAAAAACTCTAGCTCTCGCTCTCTCTTTCTCTGTCTCTGTTGATAGTCGGAGAAGTGATACGGAGATCGAATCTTGCCACGTCGTTGAAGCTAGAGGTTTGTTAACTTCTCGTTTCCTTTAGGTTTTCTTGACATGTAGCTGAAGTTTTACTTCTTCTCTATCTCTAGTAGTAGTATCCTCTAGTATCTTCAAAAATGTGATAGTCTCTGATGTCGATGATGTTCTTGTTACATAGATGAGATTCAAGAAGTTTATAGATTTTGTTCAAACAATGTCCAAATTGGATGCAACTATCACCAACCTAAGAAGGTGGATAGAAGTCAGCGACCTGTAAAACTTTTCCCACCAAGGTACAAGCCTTTGACGTTCCCAATAGCAAATAAGGCACCACCATACTACCCAATCCTGTGGGAGAGAGAGCTGGAGAGGGAGAAAAAAAGAGGAATTGAAGTTATATCGTGTCTAACATTTACATGTGTTCTCAAGAGAGATTTTAATATATATTTTCGTTTTTATACACCAGAATAGATTTTGTTGATAAACAAAGTTGAGTTACAAATGCATTATTAGGCATTCCTCGTGATATTCTCCAAGCGTTATTGTATACAGAAAAGGCAGTATCCTTGAAAAAGCAGCAAACGGGGTTTTTCTAGGTTTCTAGGTTTCCAGGTTTCTTTGCCATGAAGCAACACTTCAAACTCCTGGAGTTTAAGTCGGAATTGATATCCGTTTTGCTTTCTGCAAATCTGGTTACGTCACCTTCGAAATGGTACCAATACCAGATCATAAATCATCAAATTCCGCAGGATAATGACCTCGAAAGATGGCTGTTCAGCTTTGCCAAAAGTAACATGCTTCCCGTTTCCTCCTCACTGGTTTTGGCTCCAACCAACCACCACAACCACTACTATGACCTTCCGTTCTGCTCCTGACACCTCCAGATATGGCTCAATAGATCCATCACCGACGACCATGAGCTAGATCCCGAGAGTACTCCTCTGGTTCGTTGTGTGACACCACTCTCGGCCTCATCTCACATTTCCTTTCCCATCACCTCCTTTGTCTTTTCCTTCCTTCCTCTTTCTATCTTCTCTTCTCCCACAAGATTTTCCCTTGTCCATCATCTCTTTTCTCTTCTCACTTTCCTCCATCTCTCTCTCTTTCTTTGTTTTCTTTTACATAGGACAAAGTTTGCGTAAGGAAGAAAAGATAATTCGGCTTCTTGTCTTTGATGACGTTTGAGTTTTTGGATAGGCTTTGGGACTTCTCCTTTTTTTCCAATGGGCCTCGAGGTTTAGGTCACGGGTTGCGACATTCTAGATTTTGGTTTTCGGTTTATTTCAGAGATTTGTCCCTCCTTTAGTTCCTCCTCTGTTTTCCCATGACTGTTTTTCTTTGGTTTGGAAATGATAATATCAGACGACTAAACAAAAAACCAAGAAACACTCTACAATAAAAAAAATTAATGTACAGGGTTAATTTCTTGAATAACCAAAAAAAAAAAAGAATTTTTTTTTGAAAATAACAAAAAACCCTAGATCTAATGATGAAGATTTTGACACATAGGATGGTTTTGGGTATATAATGAAATATGGTTTTTTTTTTTCCTAGTTATTTTTTGCTAATTTCCCAAATATATATGATCTACCTATTTTCATGTTGGGAGTAGACTTAGCACGAACAAATAAAAAGCGCAGGTCCTTTTTAATATTCCTCCTTTAGTTATTATTGAATTGGCTGGCTATATCTTTTATATTCAGAGTATCTGCGAATAATTCCAATAAAATTCTCAAGCATATTAATGATATCCTTTATAAATAAATACATATACAAATACGTACCAAAGTTTTTAAAAATTATAAATACGTACCGAACACCAAACTAGCTCTCTACCTAAAAATACGGCTTACCAGAAACCAAAGTCTTCGCCATTGATCATTATCCCTTTTATAGTAGCTGGCTAGAACTATCCGGTCAAAATCACCAACTTACTTGTGTGGCTACCAAAAATAGTATTGTTTCTTTCATTCATTTTAGTATTTTACCAACACCCATAAACGACAAAATAGAGCCAAGATGTGTAACGTAATGGTTTGTGGTTAGTATTCACCATTACGCAACAATGTCTGTATGTAACATAGTGGCTTTTGAACGAGGTCCCAACTCCCAACCTCGTATCCTAGTGATTGTTGCTAGCCGGTTTCTCATCGCGAATCGGAGGATAAAACTGAAACTAGGGGCGCCCTTCTGGAAACCAGACCACAATAAACCAAAGAACCAAGTGGTGAGTCAAGTTGATCTGCTCCCAAGTCCGAACAAGGAGAACAAATCCTGATAAATGTCCCCATTTACAGATACCTGTTAGGAGAGTACCCTTTGCTGGGAGAAGTCGAGGCGTGGCACGAATCAGCTCAAAGATATTTCAATGCAGCGACTAGCCGTGGTACTACATTTTCTTAGACTAAAGATGTATTTATATGTTCAAAACTGATCATGCTAAATAAGTAAAAACCAATACCATTGGAGAAAGCTTAGTTGATAGATCTTTTTCTAGTTTCGGATTTATTTGTAAAAATTATAAACACGCAATGTAGATTTTAGAAATGTATACAAAGCAATTAAACCTAATAAAGACACATACTAAGATCTTCACATCGTGAACACAAACCATAAGCCTCATATATTTCTCTTTAAATCTCGGACAAAAGAATATCAGGAAAAAAAGAATAAAGAACAAAATTACTAATCTACGATTGATAAACAAAAAAATGTTTCCAAGACTTTATAATATGCATTTAGCTCTCCACGATCGTCTCCAATACAGGTCTCCAAGATCCATGTTTCGGATCGTAAAAGACCTTCTCTTCTAGTATTTCTCTTACCTCCACACCATCATGATGATGTTCATCATCATTATCATTAACCGAACACGAGTTTCTTCTTCTGTCTCCGGTCACAGGAAACATACAAACCGGGAATATTCTCTTCAAATGGTTATACCGGCTTTCGTTGAGTATCTCCGCGGCTCTATCGGATATAAGAGCTAGTTCCTCTTGTGTCAAGACAGAGAAGAGCATGTCTGTCGGAAGAAGAAGGTAGAGATGTCTTCTCGGCCGTAAAAGCTCATCGGGAGACACCGAGGTTACTCGGTGGCCGACTTGGAGCAAAGTGGAGTCGGTTATAAAGTTGCCTGAGTCTTGAGAGACGATGTCTGAAGTTTTGATGGGTTTAGAGAAAACGTCGAGGGTTCCTAAGAAAGGAGCTAAGATTTTGACTGCTCCTGAAGATGAGTTTGATGATATAATCAATGGTGCGCATGAAGATGTGTTGCCCATTGTTTGTGAACAAAGTTTGAAGAACAAAGAGAGAAAGAAAATGTGAAAGAGACAGAGAGATAGAGAAATGTTTTATAAGAATGGGCTGGCTTTATTATTTATGTGTGTATATATATAGTTCTATTAGTTTAGAGATTAAGTTGATGATTAAGTATTAATTAATTTTTTTAGCTGGTTGTGTACAACTGTGTGTATCTTCTTTCCCTCAGGTTTATAGTTTGTCCTTTCTTAACTTTATTGTGGGGGACTTTATCTGATTGATATAATTAATTAATTTAATTTAAGTGATTAAATTACAAAAGGTATGGTTTTTGTTGTTTTAGCAATATATTAAAATTCTGTTATTCAAATATGAATGGCCGCTATTCAATTTTGATATAATTAAGTCAAACTCGATAATTAATTAGATTCAGCCCTTCTAAGACCAGATTCTTTGTTTATGTTTCGTTCTACCAAACATAAAGGATTACAGATATGTAATGTATAGTTTATTTGTGACTTTTTGTTGTGACAAATGCCGTTTTAGTGCAAGTGTTCTTTAAACAGAAAAATTAAAAGAACTTAAGTGTTCTTTTTTGGCTATACAGCATGAATTAAGGCGCTAACTAGTAAAGCCAAAGCCAACAAAAGTTAGGTACGACATTTTTTAAAGATTTTCGGCCGTGGTGTAAACAGCTTTAAATGGTAAACAATATGATTTTTTTTTTAATTATTTTTTTAAGATATGGATTTTTTCTAATTATATTTTCTTAATATTTTTCTTAATATTGGAATTTTTAATTTTTTCAGAGGAAAAAGAATGACCAACAAGATTATCTTTTTTTTAAAAATGGTAGTTCTATCAAAACTTTCTTTCAAGCTAAATCGTATAATCCATTTTTCTGGAATATAAATTCAGGATCATATACTTAAATGCTTAAAACATCTAAAAACAAAACTATGATTTAATCATAATCTTTCAGTCTTTTGCCACTACCTTTTATTTATTTCTCATCAACAATGTGTATATTCTTACAACTTTTGAGACATCTTACATTTAGATATAAGGAACTACCAAAATAAAAGCAAGCTAGTGGATATTTACAAGGGATCAAGCCAAGACGATCCATTTATCCCAACACATTTGAAAGAGAGTTCGGTCAATAAAAATGGTCTTCAAGTTTAAAAACAAGAGTACATTTAGATACATTTTTACTAGAAAACAAAAAATATTTTGAGATTGATATCGAGAATATTCAGATATATACATTGTCAAATATTATGGAAGTTTTTTAAAACTCCTAAAAAAAATTTGGGTTGACTCCAAAACTCTTGTTCACTTAGTAAAAACAGTTTCAAACGTTTGTTTCCATTTTTTTTCCTACTGCTATTGTTAGAATGCAGCTTGCAAAACAGCATTGCATAATTATATGTCCACCAAAATTTATCTTTCAATAGTAGTTTATTTATGTATCCACTAATTAAAATAAACATTACACACCACTAATCATTCAAATAACTACACACAGTAGTATTTAACCCAAGAAAGGGAGCACATAGTACTAGTAAGCATTAATTCTCTAAATTTACATCAACAGATATGCTGTGAAATGTTTATCTGAAACGATAGGATAAATGAAGGACTGAATAAATAATTTTGGTTGATAAATACGATAAGAGTAGATAGAAGAAAAGGCACATGGATGAAGGGATGGGTGTGATTGTGAAGAGCTGGGTGATTGTGCCTGAGCTCGAGTCACGACGCTACCTAACTCATCATGAGACATGGCTTCTCCCTCCTATTTTTTCCTTTTTTTTTGTTTTTACTTTGATATTATAATAATGAATTTAGTTCATCTGTTTTATTAAAAAAATTCCAAAAGCCAAAAAACAAAGATTACATGAGTCGGTACCATGAAACAAATTAATACATCATAAAATAGACAGCTCAATAGCTGTCTAGGTACATCATACATTGTATCAATATATATTTGCTAGTAGCCACATTTCTATATATCTTTAATCAACGTTTTATATAACTTAACTTCAAAACTATAAGCATTCCTCTTTTACAAAAAAAAAAACTATAAGCATTCCATAAAAGCATGCCATGTTTGATCGTTTATACTGTAGATTAAGTGGTTTTAGTAAGTATGTAAAGTTTTATGTGAATATTTGTTTCTTTTTATTTACAAAAAAAGAAAATTAAAATATGTTTTTCCTCTGTTTTTTAATTATAAAAAGCGAGTACAAATACTAGTAATTTTTTCAAAAGAATTTATAAATGTTTTATTCTAAAAACTTATCTACCTTCTACCTTCTCTTTAGAACTCTGTCATTTAGATTTGTGGTCAGTGACCGGTGTTGGTGTCTCATTCAACATTAATACCAGTTCTCTTTGCTTTTCTTTTCTCTTGTTTATTTTTCAGGTCTTATCACGGTTTTAAGACGAGATGGTTTTGAGACTAGATTTGATGCAGTGTGCGAATTTTAGATATGGAGAATTTGTGTTGTTTTTATTCCGGAGACGCTACATCTATTTGACAACGAGTGGATCTACCGTAAACATTTTATAAGTTTAAACTATAAAAATTCTATAAGCATACCATGACATTATGGTCTTGTATAGTTTATCCCGAATTGATTATTTATATGTATATAAAGTTTTAAATGATTTTTTATTATTATTACAGAAAACGACTATATATTTAATAATTCAGTAATATGCACTAAAATAGATTTCAATCCATGAAGTGGCTACATATGTTTATACACAAAAAAAAAACTAACCATAATGAGATTTTATACAAGGGAGAATTCCACAAATAGACTATTATATAAGATGATCTTATGACGTGGAAAGATAAATTCATGTGAGTATGTATAGCGAAATATACATATACCAGTATTATAATTTTCAATGAATATTTTGTAACTGTTAAGAAAATTATACAACCTACATATGTATACACGTACGAAGACATGTTAGTAGCAATGATTAGGATTTTTAAGATCTTAAATGTATCAAACTGTTTTGGGCACTCTTCAATTATGTTTTTTTTAACACTCTTAAAAGATGCCTTAATATCGTTGATACACAAATCGTGATATATGTTTAGTTGCTATTGTTACTTGCGTATATAGATTTGTCGCTGTCGGAGATCACACTGTTTCCAATTATGTGATTTGATATGTCATGGTGCCCTGGACTTTAATTGGACTCTACTTGTTTTGTTGTTTTTTTCTCGTTACTTGCCTCAGTCTAAAACTTAAAATAGATTACATCAAATCTATTTGATGAACTGTCACAAGATTATATTATATAACTCAAGAGTCACCAACACTATTTCGTGACAAAAAAGAGAGTCACCAACACTCAGATAACATTACATAAACACATCAAAATGAAAAGGGCATCTCAATTATATTAATTATTGTCAACATATTTTAAATCAGGGAATAATATAATTATTACATTATCTGGGAGTTGTAACGTCAAAATCTGGACACAAGCCAGCACCCAAAAGCATTAGCCAGTTTTAAACAGAATTTTCTAATTGAGGTGTGTCATTATTAACTGGAGTCTGTAAAGTATCATATCCACCCATCTCTATTTCTTTTCTCCTAATTCATTCAAAATTCAGAAGAAAACAAAGAGAATTTCGAAATTAGGGGAGTTTAGTTAGACAAAAGTGTTGGTAAAAGACTAAAAGAGTTGTTGGAAATGATCACACTATTATTTGAACTTTCATAGTACAAATTATCAATAAGAGATTATAACCTATAGTTGAAATGAAAACGTTACCGAACATCATCTCTGATTAATTTCCAACATATTAAAATCTATCTAAATAAATGCGTAATGATATAAATCGTAGATTAGAAGAAGAGTGTTGACACAATAACCGATACAAAGCTAAGTCCAGCGAAGTTGATGATCTGAACCGAGTCTGATGTTTTGGCCGTCGATGAAGCTGAATCTCCGGTGGAACTGTTTCCTTTTCCTATATTTCGAAAGAAAACAAATTATTCCTCAATGGTATATACTAATTTCTTTTCAGAAAAAATAAATAAATGTAAATACAAAGTAATTTTTTTCTATAAAACAATGACACTTTTATACTTTTGTTTTTTAATATTTGAATTTGTGTATTCATACCGGTGGAAGATGCCGGAGGAGTCATCGGAGTTGCCGGTGACGTGGAAGAAGAAGGCGGAGTTTTACCTGCGTCAACACACAAAATTTAACAAACGTTATAAAGTTGAAAACGACGTCGCTTAAGCTTGACACGAAAACAAAACTAGCATGAGATCATTAGAAAACAAAAAACGACTCCGTTTCATCTGTCTATAATACGGTGTCTTATTAAGCATCAATTGTAACTTTCAGACAAAACTAACAAGCCTTGGACGAAAACGGTCTAATTAATTAAAAGATGGTTACTATGTATAGAAAGTACTCACCGGAGGTGGCTTTGCATTGTGAGATGTCGGCGTTAGCGCCACAAGCTTTAGGTAGAACAAGAGCATTTTCTTTAGTTAGATTAAGCGATTTGAGCATATCAACGTTATTAAAAACTGAGCAAAGACACTTCACGTCGGTGTCGACGATCTCTCTCAACGGCACACAACACGTCGGTGGTGGTGGTGGTGTCGCCGAGTGAAGATACGGCTGACACGGTATCAGTTTCTGTATACACGGCATGCTGTGCGCGTCTCCTCCACCACCACTGCTCGGTGGTGTAGTCGCGGCGTTTGACGGGGAAGCGGAGCAAAGTACAAGAACCACGACGCCGACGACAACGAGTCTAGTAAACTCCATTTTTTGTTTAAGATAAAAAAATTCAAAAACTTTTGTTTTGTTTTCCTGAAACGTTTTCTTTGTATGTTTGTGTAACGTTTGTAATGCGTACATATTTATATACAAAAAACACGTTGGGTTCAAATTTTGGATTTGGATAACATCGAGCCTGATTTTTCGATAAACAGTTACTTAGTTTGTTTTTGATCCGGTCTTTACGCATCCGATCGAAGACTAAGCTCTGGATTAGTGAAATTCTGAATTTACTTAATTAGTTAATCCAAAATTAACCAACAAGATTTTGCCATTAGTAAGAGTTTGAATGATCCTTCCTATAGAAAGTCGAATGATCCGTGACCTTTAAATAGAAACATTACTATATATTACATCATAATATATATTCATACATGTTACCAAATCTCACCTACAACACAAATCATCGTAATTTGTTTGTATTAATGAACTATATATTTTGTTGCCCAAAGAAAATGAAATATATTATTTTAAATTAAAAAGATTCGCTTTTAAGAGGCTAAAAAACAAAAATGCTTTATGGATATGGAGTTCCACGTAGGAGCCTACGATGTAAAGTAAGCATCAAGAAGTGGAGATTATTAATATAAAGTAGTACATATATATAGAGAGACATGCGTATGAAATTGGTTCGTTGACATCGGAGAAAACTGGAGAATTGGACGGAGAAAAATGGGTGACGTCGTTGGGTTTGTTGGTCTCGATTCGTTCAGCTTCGAATTAGCTTCTTCTCTTCTTCGTTCTCGCTTCAAGGTTCAAGCATTCGAGGTTTGTTTTTTTTGGATCGGCATGCATATTATTTTCGTTTTCGGAATTCAGGTTGATTAGGTTTCAGTTTTTTTGGATTCTAAAGAAATTCGAAATGATCAGTCTACCTTGGGAGAATTTTAGTTTTTTTAAATGATTGTTTCCATTTTTGGGAACCAAATGGTTTGAATTCTTCTGAAACCAGTGAAATTGATTTGATTAGTAGTGTAAGGGAGTGGAGAATTTTGACTTTGTGTTGGCTATCAGAAAATTAATTGTATCTTTACTTGACAGATAAGTACAGAATTGGTGGGGAAGTTCACTGAATTGGGTGGATGCAAATGTGACAGTCCTGCAGATGTTGGGAAAGGTAAGAAATTGAGCCTTTCTTTGTGCGCTCAGGTATATCATATATGGCAATAATATCAGATTACAGGGTGGGAAAAATGCACATTTAGTTTTCAGTTTATCGAGAATTTGACACTTAGTAGTACTACTCTCGGTATATGCAAACCAGCTTAGTGTGTTTCTGTTGCTACCTCGTTTCATGCCTCTGTTTACTTTTGGTACTGTCTCGTCTCATGCTGTTTACCTTGCTGCTTACTTCTAATCTATTGTCTCTCCTGTCTCTTCTCTCTATGTTCTTAATAAGCAGGTTCAGCCGCTGTGGTGGTATTACTATCCCACCCTGACCAAATACACGATGTTGTTTTTGGCGATGAGGGTGTTATGAAAGGTTGTCTTGAAGATTCCTTAGCTCTCAGCTGATGAGTTTTATGCCAGGAATATTGACTGTATACATAATTTCTTTGCAGGTTTACAGAAGGGGGCTGTATTGCTTTTGTGTTCGACAATACCGCCTTCACACCTTCAGAAGTTAGAGAAAGAACTTACAGGTTGCAATCTGACACTTTTCAGCATGGCTTTCCCTTTGTATCCATATTTTGGAAGTTTGCGCTTGTCGGTTGTTAACTGAAAATTGGATTTGTTTTCATTGCAGAAAACAGAGAGCAGATTTTTGTGGTAGATGTCAATGTTATGAAAGGAATGTCTGAGCATCTTGATGAAAAACTAATGGTATATGCTCTCTTGTCTTGCTAAGTCTTTTGATGCTGTTAGAGTTTCTTTGTGTTCGTTGATCTCCATTCATTGTAAAAGTCGCATGTCACTGTACTTGTAGTAACCTTTTTTTCTTTCTGTCTAACTTATAAGATAATAGCATCTGGAAGGTCAGATTCGATCACAAGAGCACAACCTTATCTAACTGGTAAAAGTTAACTCTGACTATATAGACCCTCTCAAGATGTCACTTTCTGAGAATTAATTATGTTTCTGAGACGGTTTATTTGTTTCATGAAGCAATGTGTCAGAAGCTTTACTCCTTTGAGGGAGAAATTGGTGCTGGAAGGTATGGAACTTTCCAGGTGTAAATAACCTCATTACTAGAAATTCGAAGAGTTTGACTGCCTATTTCCTTGTCACAAGTCATATCAAGCATTTTAGTGATCAAGTTGTTTGCCAAAATATCATGAAACCTTATCTCTGGTCATAATATGCATGAAACAATGAAGATTCTTACTGTTCCCCTGCATTATAGAAAACCCATTGGTCTCATTGTTTTTTTTTTCTGAACCAGTAAAGTAAAGATGGTGAATGAGCTGCTTGAGGGCATTCATCTAATTGCTGCTGTGGAGGCTATAGCTTTAGGTTCCCAGGCAGGTGTTCATCCGTGGATACTGTATGACATCATTTCCAATGCTGCTGGAAATTCATGGTATGCCTTTGTGCTACAAGGACTTTCCTTTTGTTGTGAGAAATAAAAAGGTCTTCCAGAATCAAATAAGGAAGATATTTTTGTAGTAGGACTGTCATGAATCATAGAAGGTGACGACATTTCATGTGGTAGTAGGTCTTTAGTATACACTCGTTACGAGGACTAAAAAAGAATACGCAGAATAGTGTACTTCTGGAAGTTTTGAGAGTAGACTATTGAAAGTAAGTTGTAAATATAGTATGCTTTCCTGTTTACAAAATCTAGCTGAATGACAAATATATTTGTTTTTAGCTCCTCATTCAGTCCCATTGAAGACTTCCCTGCAGGTTTATGCCAAATTGAGATGCCCATATTTCAATCATGGCTGTCACAGAATCGATTTGTTTTGTATATTCTTAGTTTTCAGGATTTACAAGATGTTGTTACTAAAATTTTTTTGTATATATTTCTGTTTTCAGGATTTACAAGAATCATATCCCATTGTTGCTGAAAGGTGATATAGAGGGTCGCTTCCTCGATGTTCTCTGTCAGAATCTGGTATGATATACCAACTTGAAAGTGATATTTTATTGTAGTCTTTCTTTCTTTTCAAAGATAAATAGCAAAGATAAGAAAAAAGGACTTTGCTCAAATTAATGGGTCATATTTTTTATTCAGTATGATCATGTCAAGTTTAGCAAATGTAACTAATGAAAAAGCTGACTGACTTTCTGATGGCAAGTGCATTGTTGAAGATAAAGCTAAATCTCTCCCATTTCCTGTCCCACTATTGGCAGTTGCACGCCAACAACTGATCCTCGGTATGTATTAATCCGATCTTATTTCCGGCACAACGATAATGACCTCTTTCCAGTTTAATGCTATGCAAAAATTCCCCCTCTCCAGGAATATCACAGATGCACGGAGATGATACAGCTACTTCATTGGCTAAGGTCCCTAATAGAGCTCTTTCCATTTTCTAATGCTTTGGAAACTTGTGGCAATTTTAATTGAATGGACAACTTCTGTCATAGACCATCTGCATGACGCATGCCTCTCTAATGAAAGGTTATAATGATTGAGCAGATCTGGGAGAAAGTTCTTGGTGTTGGCATATTAGAAGCAGCCAATAAAGAACTTTACAAGCCAGAGGATTTGGCCAAAGAAATTACTACCCAAGCAAAGCCTGTGAAAAGAATCGGATTTATTGGTCTCGGAGCAATGGGGTTTGGTATGGCAACGCACCTGTTGAAGTCGAATTTTTCTGTCCGTGGTTTTGACGTAAGCCTTTGATCAACTCTCCATTGTGAATACAGTATACATGTTCGAAATTATTGTGTCAGTTGATTTTCATTGATCATATGAGTAGATGGTATGTTTACTATTTGCTCTTTTAGTAGTTTCCCAGTTTGTAGAGGCTCCCAACTTTCCCCAGACTTTTGCCTGTTATATTGGTGACAGTTAAGTTTAGAATGCTTTTTTTGTGTGATTGTTGACATATTGATGTATTATCTTTAGCTCGTTCAGACTATTATAAGTGTAGGATTTTGCATTAACTTCAAAAAGAATAGCTGTTTACTTGTTAAATGAAATGTTTTAGACCGATATGAATTGCAGGTATATAAGCCAACGCTTGTTAGATTTGAGAGTGCGGGAGGATTGGCAGGAAATTCTCCAGCTGATGTGACAAAAGGTAGTCCTCAAAATCAAGATGAGCAAATTATTTACAGTGCAAATGTGTCATGTCTTTGAGAATTTCTGAGATGAAATTCCTACTATCTCTCCCTTAAATTCAGTCAATTTTCGCAGAACTACTTCTTATAGTTTGTATTTGCTCACACAGATATAGATGTTCTTGTAATTATGGTAACAAACGAGGTTCAGGCTGAGGATGTCCTGTATGGACATCTTGGAGCGGTTAAAGGTATATCTCTATAATCCTTGCTTTAGTACTGGAGGTTAGACCTGATCTTCCTATGTTTTGTTTCACAATATTTCAGTTATTCCATCTGGAGCAACTGTAGTACTTGCGTCAACAGTCTCTCCCGCATTTGTTAGCCAACTAGAAAGGCGTCTAGAAAGTAAGTTCTTTTCTTTGCTTGATCATATAGTAAATCAGTAAGTATCTACAATGTTAAATGTTATCAGTAATCAGCTACAATAATGTCTGCTACAATTTTGATGGTCATATGCACTGCCGATCAACATTTACTCCCATCATGATCTTTTACAGTCACTTATTTGAGTTCTATGATTTATTTTATTATTTGGTCATCTTGCAGATGAGGGAAAGGACCTAAAGCTGGTGGATGCTCCTGTTTCTGGTGGTGTTAAGAGGGCTGGCATGGGGGAACTTACGGTATGATCTAGAGACCTACCTACTGTGTCTGAAATGAAACTGAAGTTATATATTATTTCAGATAATGGCTTCAGGGACCCATGCGGCACTTAAGTCTGCGGGACTTGTGCTATCAGGTGACAATTTCATTTTCACTTCTCTGGTGACATAATTCTTGTTCACATAATCAGATGTGTCTGATTATAATATTTTGAGCAGCACTAAGTGAGAAGCTCTACGTGATTAAAGGAGGTTGCGGTGCAGGAAGGTAGTTTTTTTTGTTCTTCTATTATCATCAGTGCAATCCTTTTTTACTGAAATGGACACCATTCACTTTCTTTGTTCTTGTTTATTTAATGTTCCGTAGTGGTGTTAAAATGGTCAATCAATTGCTTGCTGGAGTTCATATTGCATCAGCTGCAGAGGCAATGGCATTTGGAGCTCGGTTAGGTCTGAATACTCGAAAGCTATTCAATGTTATTTCCAACAGTGGTGGAACATCTTGGTATGCATGACATAGATCTTTGTGGAATAAGTTTTTTTTCTTATCTCTGGAAAAGTCTGTTACCATCACCAGCATTTCTTATGAAAAAGGCACCACTCTGATGCTCTGCATGAATCTCTGACAATATTCTGTCCTCTTTATTTGGTTCTGTATTGTATGATTTAGTCGTCCTAGTTTGCCAAAGTATAAGCTTGCTGGCCGTTTAAAGTCTCATGCTTTCCAAACAGGCTCCAGTTGTGGCCTAGTCATATTTTGGAGTTTTTATGGCTTAGAAATATAGAAACTAATAGCAAGATGTTAAAAATCTTTAGTGTAAAGCATGGTCGTTGTGCAATTCTGTGTTGCTGCTTAGATATATTGTATTTTACAAGTTATGAGAAACACGTTTGTGTTAGCCTGTTAGGTTCATAAATTGAATGGCTCCTATTTTCCATCTTGCAGGATGTTTGAAAATCGTGTTCCGCACATGCTGGAGAATGATTATACACCATACTCCGCTCTTGATATATTTGTGAAGGATTTGGTAAAATTAGCAAGTGCAATCAATTTGTGAATTCTTCTTCTTAATTTCATAGTTATTTATGTAAGATTTTCAAATGTAGGGAATTGTTACTCGAGAAGGTTCCTCCCGTAAAGTTCCACTCCATATATCAACAATGGCACACCAGCTATTCTTAGCCGGTAGCCTCTAACTTTTTTGTGTCCTCAATTCATCTTGCATGTGCATCTGCGTCATACTCTTCAAGAATACAAATTATTATTTTAGATCTCAGTACCTAGGTCAAATACAGAGGCTTCATGTGTTACAAAATTCTTATATTATTTTCTTTGGAGTGCTTTCTTCTTGAATGTTTTAGAGATCCAGAAAGTTTCTGCTTTTACTGAGCTATACCGCTATAGTTCATTTTTCTCTCTACCCCATATAGATAGAGACAAGTATGCTTATGGATATTTTTAATTTTTCAGGCTCTGCTGCAGGATGGGGAAGGATAGATGATGCTGGAGTGGTCAAGGTATAATTTTCATATGTGCACTAATTTCCTAACACCAAGATTGTTATGGTTTATTTTGAGACAGCTTTTGGCTGTTTTCTTTGAAAAAGAAAACCTCTATTTACGCAATTGGCACGTGCAAACATCTGTTGGTACATAAATATTATTAAGTTGCTCTTCGATGGTACTGGAAGCTGAACTTCTTAATAATATATGAACTACTAGATGTACGATCCACTAATAGTGTTTTCTGGTTGTCTTTCTTAACCATAGATAGACAAGTGACTCTTACTAGTATTGAGATTGTTGTCTCTTTTGTGTGACTCATATAAGTTCTAAGTGAACTAAATTCGTTTTAATTGTGTTTATAGGTATATGAAACGCTTGCAGGGATTAANAAAGTCGAAGGGAAACTTCCTGTTCTGAAGAAACAAGACGTACTGAAATCTTTCCCATCTGAATGGCCTCTAGACCCCACAGATGACATACGTAGATTAAATATGGGAAACTCGAAGACCTTGGTTGTTCTTGATGATGATCCAACCGGGACACAAACTGTTCATGACGTAGAGGTTTTAACTGAATGGTTAGTCTTCCATGCTTTCTATACGCCATTGAATTTATTGTATCAACACATAATATATCATGAATCCTCCATAAGAGTTGGCAATTTGCTAGCTTAGAACCAATGGAAGGCACTGATAACCTGCTATTGCTCTGCCTATAAATTTTGACAGGAGTGTGGAGTCTATTTCCGAGCAGTTCAGAAAAAAGCCTGCATGCTTCTTCATCTTGACAAATTCGAGGTCATTGAGCTCCGAGAAGGTGAAAAATTGATATTTTGTGTAATCTATTTCATTGGAGAGCTCTAATCTCCTGGAACAATGAAAAGTAGATGTTATATCAACTTCAAATATTGCATGCTCTAACTGCATTTTCTTTAACAGGCTAGTGCATTGATCAAAGAGATCTGCTCCAACCTGTGTGCTGCATCAAAAGAAGTTGGCAATGCTGACTACACAATCGTTTTGCGGGGTGATTCAACATTACGTGGTCATTTTCCTCAGGCAAGTTTGGTGATTCTGGCATAAAATGGCAGACCACAATTTTAATGTTTGATTTAAACCTGACATTGTGTTTAAATCATTACTTGATATTATGATCCATGCAGGAACCAGATGCCGTTGTCTCAATTCTTGGGGAAATGGATGCATGGATTATATGCCCCTTCTTCCTTCAAGGAGGACGTTATACTATTGATGATGTGCATTATGTTGCAGATTCTGATAGGTATATCCTTGTGAACGTGTGTGTGTGTGGGTTTTTCCAACTTTCAGAATCAGGGAAAATTGTCTTAAGAACATGATGGTTGAGAGTTTTCATCATGGATGTTACAGGCTCGTTCCTGCAGGAGAGACAGAGTTTGCTAAAGATGCATCTTTTGGGTATAAGTCCTCAAATCTCCGTGAGGTCTAAATTTTTTCCAACAAACAGAATTGTCTAATATTACCTGATTCAGTAGAAATTATTGATAACAAACATATTTGATGTGATTCCAGTGGGTTGAGGAGAAAACAGCTGGCAGGTTTCCTGCTAACAGCGTTCAGTCCATCTCAATCCAGCTTTTAAGAAAAGGTGGCCCTGATGCAGTGGGTGAGTTCTTATGCGGTCTAAAGAAGGTACATTTCTTAAAGCACAAATTGTGTTAACTTTAAGGTGTTGCTTGCAGTGACTTTCACTGGTATTCAGTATTGGTGGAAACAGTCAGTCCAATGTAGGAAGTCTTAAACTCTATTTTCATTTCATATGTAAATCAGGGATCTGCATGTATTGTCAACGCAGCTAGTGAAAGAGACATGGCTGTATTTGCAGCGGGGATGATCCAGGTAAGCCAGACTATTATAATTTCAGTCTTTTTACTTTTATTCAATTCGGGGTGCATTTATATTTCTCTGATATTTTGGGCTCCTTCTTTCGATCAATCATTTAATTTGGCAGGCTGAACTGAAAGGGAAATCTTTCCTATGCCGTACTGCTGCCAGTTTTGTATCTGCTCGAATAGGAATTATTCCAAAAGATCCTGTGTTGCCAAAAGATTTTGCATCTGACAAAGGAAGCAATGGTGCGCTAATAGTCGTAGGCTCATATGTCCCAAAAACAACAAAACAGGTTGACTTTCTTTACTAACACTAATTTCTCGATTATGTACTATAGTAAAAAAAGTTAAAAACTCCCGAGTCATCCTCTTCAAACTAATAGGTTGAAGAACTTCAATCACAACATAAGCAGAAGTTAAGGAGCATCGAGGTAAAAATAAATAGAAATACTTATTTTTGTATTTCCCACAGTTACACATGCTATGGTTACTAAGTTCTAGTTATGATCAACAGATATCTGTCGAGAAAGTTGCTCTCAAGTCTTCTGAAGTGAGAGATGCAGAAATCAGTAGAGCGGTTGAGATGGCTGATGCTTTCCTTGGGGCTGGCAGGGAGACTCTGATTATGAGCAGTCGCGAGCTCATCACTGGGAAATGTTGTTTTCTCTATACATTTCTTTTCTTTGGTATTAAGTCCGGACTGAGGAATATCATCATTAATGGGTCGGTTATTCATTTTGACAGCATCTTCGGAAAGTCTTGATATTAATTGCAAAGTGAGCTCCGCTCTGGTTGAAGTAGTGAGCAAGATAACTACCAGACCCCGTTATATTCTTGCTAAGGTCTTTTTGCAAGAACTTTTTGGTTCCCTGTTCAGTTTCCCATCTTTTAAATTCCTAATACAATCTGTCAATGCACAGTTGATTATTGCAACTGATTTAGGTTCAATGTCTTTCGAAAATTTTGACACTGTAACGTCCTTGTTTAGGGTGGAATTACATCATCAGACACAGCTACAAAAGCACTTAGAGCAAGACGTGCACTTGTGATTGGTCAAGCCCTTGCTGGTGTTCCAGTATGGAAGTTAGGTCCAGAAAGTAGACACCCTGGAGTCCCCTATATAGTTTTCCCGGGTAAATCTTAATTTATAATCCAAACATTCAACTGAAGAAAATAGGAATTCTTAATGTTTTTAATGTACTCTTTTTCCCATCTGTAATAGGTAATGTTGGTAACAGCACAGCTCTTGCAGAAGTTGTGAAATCTTGGTCAGTTGTAGCTGGACGGTCAACCAAAGAGCTGCTTATTGTGAGTATCCTTCTTGTCTATAACCTCATTTTCTCTTATTTAATATTGAATTAGTGTATTTTTTTTTGTTGTAAAATAGAACGCAGAAAAGGGTGGATATGCAGTTGGGGCCTTTAATGTGTATAACCTGGAAGGAATAGAAGCTGTTGTAGCAGCAGCGGAGGAAGAAAACAGTCCTGCCATCTTACAGGTTAGTGTTCTGACCAAAAGTGGATATTTGATTCATCAAAGAGTTTCATATGAGAAATATCAGCCACAGATGTAACCAAACAGCGTATAGCATTCTGCTGTTCGACGCACACACAAAAAAAAGAAGCTGATTTTTTGTTTTTTCTGTTCTTGTGGCTACGCTTTAGGTCCATCCAAGTGCCTTCAAGCAAGGAGGCATTCCGTTGGTTTCATGTTGCATCTCCGCAGCTGAACAAGCGAAGGTAAATGGGATTAGTGACTGCACTTTAATTGTGCAGATTTTTTGTTCAGTTGACTGCATTCTTGAGTTTGCAAATAAAAAGCGAAAAGCAGAACTGCAAATTTCGTTTGTGGTTGGTGCTAAGTACACAATACATGGGTCGAATCTGAACTCTGTAAATTGATATCCACAATTATGGCAGGTTCCAATATCTGTACACTTCGACCATGGAACCAAAAAGCACGAGCTATTAGAAGCGCTTGAGCTCGTAAGTTTGAGAAACCTATCACCTATGTTCAATCTTTTTGTTTTTTTCTACTTATTTCTGTATTAAAAACTTCATGCAGGGATTTGATTCAGTGATGGTAGATGGTTCTCATCTTTCCTTCCCAGAAAATGTGTCCTACACGAAATCTATAACAGACTTGGCCCGTTCCAAAAACATTATGGTGGAAGCAGAACTCGGTCGACTCTCAGGAACAGAGGATGGCTTGACTGTTGAAGATTATGAAGCAAAGCTCACCAACATTCACCAGGTCCCTTTTGTTTTCAGGCTCCAATAAAATCCGTTTTTTCACCTGAGTACCTGACTATCCTAATTACTAAACCAAACTACAATTTCTTTCATGAGTTTTTCAGGCTCAAGAATTTATGGAAACTGGTATAGATGCTTTGGCTGTGTGTATAGGAAATGTCCATGGAAAATACCCTGAATCTGGTCCAAACCTCAAGCTCGACTTACTTAAGGTTAAAGCCTATTCTTGTGTTGAGTGAAGAAGTTCTCTAATGTGCTGAGTTTGAGCCAATCTTATTCTAACTGATCTCCATTTATATAGGAACTACACAGTTTGAGCTCAAAGAAAGGCGTCTTTCTTGTTCTCCATGGAGCTTCTGGTGTGCCTGAGGAGCTTATAAAGGTATTATTATGAGGTCCATCATGTTGAAAGTTTCTTATATGGTAACAGTAATGTCAGCGCAAAATCTCTCTCCCGATAGAGATTTTGGTAAGGATTTAGCCGAATTAACATCTCTGAGATAATCAGGAATGCATTGAGAATGGAGTGAGGAAGTTTAACGTGAACACAGAAGTGAGAAAGGCTTACATGGATACGCTTAGCTCCGGGAAGAAAACCGACCTTGTCGATGTAATGTCGGCTACAAAAGCAGCAATGAAAGTTGTAATCGCAGACAAGATCCGTCTCTTTGGCTCTGCTGGAAAAGCTTGAGTTGAGTTGTTGATGAACATTATCTGATCAGTATGTTTACAGTTGTACACTTGTAAATTACATGATCACACATCCAAATAATAACCAAAATGCAATGTATGCAAATGAACAAATTGTTGGAAATAAAATCAAGACAACGTTTTTGGTATGGTTTACCTACTACTTTTTTTCAGTCACTGTGAAATAATATAGAAAATTAAAAATTATTCTATAATGGTGTATTGATTTGATTAGTGTAGTGACTGTAATCGGATAAAAATTACTAATAATTCATGGCTCTCATCATTTCGACTGGATATATGATATAAACCTCGCAATCTTCGCCGTTTATCTTCTCGTTCCCCGATCTTAATTCCCTAACTCTCACACACATTCTCTTCATCGGGACTCATAATTCTTTATCTCCTTTTTAACACTAAAAGTATTTATATATTTATGAGATGCTTCGTTCCTATCCATTAATGTCTGCCTCTTCGAGTTCGTAATGGAGTTTGCTTCATTTCTGAAGCTCTTGGGCCAAGCCGATGGTTTTGGTCCTTTTGGATGTGGGTTCTTCGTGTTTGGTTGCTTCTCTCAGTTAATTAAACTTGTCTTTCTCTGTTTGTTACTTGTTTTGGGTCTCAAATTTCTACATTTCCATGGTCCTTCACTGTTTGTCAAGTGTCTAGAGAAGTTATATCGATATTCTCTGAAGATTGAGTGTTGTAATAATTATTTCGATCGGGAAGACAAGGATTGTAACAACAACAACAACAACAACAACAATGGGTTTGTCTCAAAATCTCATTTGGTTGATGAACTGGATCTGAAGAAACCCATCATTTTACACTGGAGATCTGATTCTTCTAGTGGCTGTGAGAACTGCGATCTTCTTCTACGTGATGGGCTTGATCTCAGCAAGAACAGAGACAGTTCTATAGCATTACAAGAGACAGAGCTCGACGAAAGCGAGGAGGAAGAATCAGAATCAGTGTCTCAAAATGATGAAGACCAGGTGTTCGACGTAATTACTTTGAGAAAAATGGTGAAGGAAGAGAGGAAACGTAGAGACGGTATGAAGATGGAGCTCGAGAAGGAGAGAAGAGCATCTGAATCAGCTGCTGAAGAAGCCATGGCTATGCTTTTGAAGCTAAGGATGGAGAAAAGCTCGGTGGAGATGGAGGCGAAGCAATACAAAAGAGTCGCGGAAGAGAAGCAAGTTTATGATCAAGAAATGATTCAATCTCTGCAATACATGTTGATGAAGCTTGAAGACCAAGACAAGATTGAATTGGAGACCAACTCTTGAACTTTATTTGATCGTCTTTATGTAATACGAATCGTATTATACGATGCATATATTAAAAAAAAAAAAACTAATAAACCATGTTTTCGATTTCGATTAAACCGAATAAAAAGAAACGGTTTTTAAATTGAACCGAATTTTAATGTATTTAAGAAAGTCAACACGTGGCGGGTGTTTATTGGATGTATGATAACGATTTAACGTGGCAATTTATGGATTCATGAAATGACGTTAGTACCCCTGAGACTTCTTTTCTTTCTTTCGTCTTACCATTTCGAAAATCCGATCTGATCACTGAGAAACTACGGCGGAGGAAGGAAGCAGAAAATGAGAATCTCCGGCTACGGAATCGTCATCATCTTTCTAATCCTTTTCTCTATCTTCACGATTAGCGTCCACTCTCGTCCCGTTGTACTCGTTCTCTCCAACGACGATCTCAACAACGGCGGCGACGATAACACCATCGGAGACTCTTCCGACTTCGATGAATTCGGAGAATCCGAACCTAAGACCGAAGAAGAGCTCGATCCCGGTTCATGGCGACCCATTTTCGAACCGGAAAATTCCACCGTCGAAGCCACTTCGCCACAGTACTATTCCGGACTTCGTAAGATTCTATCGGCCGCGAGTGAGGGGAATTTTAGGTTGATGGAGGAAGCAGTGGAGGAGATAGAGGTGGCTTCTTCAGCTGGAGATCCACACTCGCAGTCGTTAATGGGGTTTGTGTATGGAAGTGGAATGATGAAGGAGAAGAGTAAAAGCAAGTCGTTTCTTCATCATAACTTTGCAGTTATTGGTGGGAATATGCAGTCGAAGATGGCTCTTGCTTTCACTTATCTGCGTCAAGATGTAAGTAAGCAAGCTCAACTTATAACATGGAACTTGCATTGAGCTCAGATTTGGATTACCTCGTAGCTACATAGATTGTATTCTTGATAATTCAGTGTTACTAAATGGAATTTAGACCAACCTGAGATGACATTGTTCTGAGAAAGAGAGCATTTTTAAGCTTTTGAGTTTCTTATCAAACGTTTTTTCTGGATGAGTTTGTAATTGAGTTGTTATTTTGTTACAGATGCATGATAAAGCTGTGCAGTTGTATGCGGAATTAGCAGAGACGGCTGTGAATAGTTTTCTGATCTCTAAGGATTCGCCTGTGGTTGAACCAACTCGAATCCATAGTGGGACTGAGGAGAACAAAGGTGCTCTAAGGAAATCACGTGGGGAGGAGGATGAGGATTTCCAGATATTGGAATATCAGGCACAGAAAGGGAATGCTGCGGCAATGTACAAAATTGGACTGTTTTATTATTTTGGCCTGCGAGGATTGAGGCGTGATCACACCAAGGCATTGCACTGGTTTTCAAAGGCAGTAGATAAAGGAGAAGCGCGGTCGATGGAACTTCTGGGGGAGATTTATGCTCGGGGAGCTGGTGTTGAAAGAAATTATACCAAGGCACTTGAATGGCTTACACTTGCTGCAAAAGAAGGTCTTTATTCAGCATTTAATGGAATTGGCTATTTGTATGTCAAAGGCTATGGAGTAGAGAAGAAAAACTACACTAAGGTAAATTCTTCACTCATGGCCTCATAATTCCTATCATCTTCTTAATCTGACTAGAGGCCTACCTTCTTTATTGACTTGGTAGGAATTATTTGGCTGGCAAAATAAAGTTAAAACGACTGAAAATTAAAGGGGGAAAGATTTATACATCAGTCTAACGTTTCCTTGGCATGTGCCTTAAAATGCAGGCAAAAGAATATTTCGAAAAGGCTGTTGAGAATGAAGACCCCAGTGGGCATTATAACCTTGGAGTTTTGTATCTAAAAGGCATCGGAGTCAAAAGGGATGTGAGGCAGGCAACAAAATACTTCTTTGTTGCTGCAAATGCTGGTCAACCAAAGGCTTTCTATCAGCTCGCCAAGATGTTCCATACTGGAGTTGGGCTTAAGAAAAACCCGGAAATGGTAATTAGTTTTTGTTTGTTAGTCTTTTTCCGAGTAACTATCCGTCCTATATGCCATGACTGTTAAATCCATATAGTTTAAGGGAAGCGAAACTCTATAAATCTTGCCGGCCAGCTGCTCGTATAGACTTTAGATGATTAACTCTCTATTGTTGTTGATACATCATTAGCTGTATCTCAGTGTCTTTACATAGATTGTTTTGTATTATCAAGGTAAGAGGGATGATAAGTTATAATATACGTCAAGTTAGGCATCAAACTGCAATATTATTGTCTCATTTGGGATATTTGTACCCCTTCTATATGTTTTAGGAAATATTTGGGCACATATTGTTGTGGGACTTTATGGTTTAATTGCTTTTTCACGTTCCTCCTGTTTTGGTTGTAGGCTACTTCGTTTTATAAGCTAGTAGCAGAAAGGGGACCATGGAGTTCTCTCTCTAGATGGGCACTTGAAGCTTACCTAAAAGGTGATGTGGGTAAAGCTTTGATCTTGTACTCGAGAATGGCAGAGATGGGTTACGAAGTAGCACAAAGCAATGCTGCCTGGATCCTCGATAAATACAGGGAAAGAAGCATGTGCATGGGAGTATCTGGGTTTTGCACAGACAAGGAGAGACATGAGCGGGCACATTCTTTGTGGTGGCGTGCCTCTGAACAAGGAAATGAACATGCTGCTCTGCTTATTGGAGATGCATACTACTACGGCCGGGTTAGTTCTCCTCATATTTGAAATTAGATCATGAAACTAATAACGGTAGAGGAGGTCTTAGTATGTTACAATGGTTGAATTTGATGTGAATCTACTAGAGAACCTAAAGATTTTTTGCTTGATTCTCTCTCTCATTAGGGTACTGAGAGAGATTTTGTGCGTGCGGCTGAGGCATATATGCATGCTAAATCACAGTCAAACGCGCAAGCCATGTTCAACCTCGGTTACATGCATGAGCATGGACAAGGGCTTCCCTTTGATCTCCATTTAGCAAAACGTTACTATGATCAAGCCCTTGAGAGTGATGCAGCTGCCAAATTGCCAGTTACACTTGCTCTCGCTAGCTTATGGCTACGTAGAAACTATGCTGATACCGTCCTGGTAAATTTAAAATCCCTATTTTGTCTCATTCTTATTTGACGCAGTTTACCACTTTACCAGATCAAAATGACAAAAGAAGAAATGCTTTTTTCAATTGATAGGTGAGAGTTGTGGATTCATTACCAGAAGTGTATCCAAAGGTAGAGGCTTGGGTTGAGAATGTGGTGTTTGACGAAGGTAATGCAACGATACTTACACTCTTTGTCTGTCTTATCACGATTCTCTATCTGCGGGAGAGACAGCGGAGACAAGTCGTTGTTGCCGCGGATCAAGCTGCTGTTGCAGATGTGGCACAACCACTCGTTGCTGATGGGGTACAACCCTTCGCTGGGTTCCCACGGCTATGAGTGATAATCGTATTCTTTATTGTAATAGCAAAGACTAATCTCTTTTTTGGTGTTTGTACAGTTTCTAAGTTAAAACATATAGCTTCAAACCAAAATTGTCATAGTGTGTGTAACTGTGTAGGAATGGATTTATCTCCGGGCACTTTCGTATAAACGTTCTGTTGGTTTGCATGATGTAACATACATTAGAAATATCTTAATTTCGAGAATGATTTCTTATGATTAGACAAAATGCTTTTCTACGGAGAAATGAAAGAATGAATAATGGTATCATTCTTGATAACAAAGATAAAAGACATGATGAGGAAAAGGGTCAGTTACATTATTTTGACTGCAAATGTCATACAGTAGTATACTGTAGTAAAAGAGAGAAAGCTATCACGCACTAATGGCTCTGACACTCTCGATAAACGTGGTCATTATTACATTCCCCCAAAATTCTCATTTCAATTTTCTTCTGTCTTTACTCTTTACCACAACTTTTTCTTGAATCAGTCTTCTTCTCTACTCTTGCTCAGTAGAGTAAAAGCTTCACAATGGCTTTACTCAACCTCTTCCACCTTGCTTTCCTTCTTCTTCTCACTCACGCTTCAGGTTAGCTAGATCTCTAACCTTACTGTTATGTTTTGGGCGTTACTTCAATTTCTTTATACATCTAAAGTTTTAAACTTGGGATATATCATTATTTTAGTCGCATTGGCTTTGTTTATGTGAGCAACAGCTTCTAAGGTAGTATTCTACAACAAATGCAAACACCCTGTGTGGCCTGGAATCCAACCTAGCGCCGGCCAAAACTTGCTCGCCGGCGGTGGATTTAAGCTTCCGGCGAACAAAGCCTTTGCTCTTCAGCTTCCACCACTATGGTCCGGTCGTTTCTGGGGTCGCCACGGATGTACTTTCGACGCATCTGGTCGTGGTCGCTGTGCTACCGGAGACTGCGGCGGTTCTCTCTCCTGTAACGGTGCCGGTGGTTCACCTCCGGCTACTCTCGCGGAAATCACACTCGGCCAAGAGCTTGACTTCTATGACGTCAGCCTCGTTGATGGGTATGCAAATTTTACATTACTCCGACACTAATTTGCTTCCTTTTTTGTCATTTCCAATACAAATTTACTTTCTTTTTGGATAATCAAAGAAAAAAAAACTAAATTTTGAATTTTTAGAATGAAGTAGACCATTTTGTTTGAATTATAGAATTATGAATTATGCTTTAGCGTTTAGATCAAAAAGCTTTGAATTTAAGTTTACTATTTAAATTTAGATTTACTTTTCAAGGTTAATTACACATTGCCCAACACTAATTTACTTCCTTTTCCCCACTTCAACACAAATCTGATTACTTTAAGATGTATGGTTTACTTTTTAGATTTTGACCCCCAAAAAAGTGATTTGAAGTTTTAACATTTGGAGTTTACTCTTAAGATTTTAAAATATTTTCTTAGTTTTGATTATAATATTGTCATAATTATTTTTAATCTTTTGTATATGACAGTTATAATCTGGCCATGTCAATAACGCCAGTGAAGGGATCAGGACAATGTAGCTACGCTGGTTGTATAAGTGACCTTAACCGGATGTGTCCGGTTGGGTTACAAGTCAAGTCACGCAACGGGAAACGGGTAGTAGCCTGTAAAAGCGCTTGCGCTGCTTACAACTCGCCACAATACTGTTGCACTGGCTCATTCGGTAACCCACTGACTTGTAAACCAACGGCTTACTCCAAAGTCTTTAAGGTTGCTTGCCCTAAAGCTTACTCTTACGCCTACGACGACCCAACCAGCATCGCTACTTGTTCTAAGGCTAACTACATTGTCACGTTCTGCCCTCACCATCGCCGTTAGTTCTAAGGCTAACTAAATAAGCCCGTTTCTGTATTAGCATAAACAAAAATGTTGTAATGTTTCGGAATCTTTGAGTTTCTTGTCATTACATTTGTAATACTTATGATGATGCAATCTAATCTTATGAAATCTATGGAATCCACCACTTAGTGTTTGTGAATGTTCAAATTTATGATTAAATCCAATCTAAACAAGTTTATGGAATCCTTCTTTATTTATCTATTTGTATGATTCCAGAAATAATTTGGTCATAAAGGTGATTGGTTCTAGTTCGATTGATATCATAAAAAAATAGTTCAACTCCAACTCAGAAGGTCTTTCAGTTTGGATTTGGACATTACCAGAGAGAGGTTGTGTAACAAGAAAACCAAAAAAAGTGGAACCTGTCAGACAACCGTGGGACCACCCTAGTGAGGAACAAGCCAAACTAGGTAGCGATCATCTACAGCACAGAGACTCCGAGGAGAACCATAGCCGTTAATCACACTCAAGTCGCACGGTCATGATTCATCAACCAGGTTTAAGGGCCTGTCTCCTTAGAAATCAAGGAAACAGAGGTACGAGCCTATAGAACTGATCCTGTTCAAGTAAGGTCGTGACACTTGATGATCTGTGTTGATATATAAAGTGCTTATGTTCTGCCTTGAATCTCCGATGTGGGATAGTTTAGACTACAAATATTTACTCTTCTTTCCCCTTCCACTGCTTTTATGACACGTGTGCCATAAATCACTTAGAGAAAAGTATTTGGGCTTTGGGCTTCGCCCATATGTTTTCCAGATTTTTGTAATCTGATTTCCCCACCATTATAAAATGATAAATCTATCTTCATCGTAATTGAATGGTAATGCAATGGAAATGAAGGCTCGGGATTTACCGACATTGTTCAAATTCTCGTTCTCTAATATGATTTGCTAGTTGAATAATGACTAGTATGATGCAACATATCTTGAAAAATCAGTGATATGGACTCCATATTATGGAGTTGTTTAAAGGTTTCTTTCACTTAAAAAATTTCATATGATCTCAAGATGAGTAACAATGCTAACCATCATTTGATTATGCACGAATGAGGAGAAGTTGAAATCCAAAACCATCTGGATCCACACAAATCTCAGCTGGGCATTCAAAACCATGCTACAATCAATTGTTGTTAAACATCTTTGATGGAATCAGTTTTGAGACTCACCACCGCAATGAAGTAAAAATCAACGTGATCATATAAACCCCAATCATGTGTATCATCTCACACAGAATTCCGAACTAACCACTTATTAGTTTAAGGGACTGAATGATGGATCATGGATGCAAAGGGTTGGATGTGTGTGAAATATACAAATAGTAATTGCATGTCTGTTTTTTTTTTTTTTTTTGAAAATTAAAACAATTTATGTATTAGACTATCCACAATCATATTTTTTTTCAACATCCTAAATTCTCACTTTTTACCTTCCACATCATCTTCTCTCTCTTCCACATACTTATTCAACACTCTCTCAATTTTTATACCCTACAATCATTTTATTTAATAAATTTCAACAACTTACCCTACCACTCCACATCCTATTTCTTTTTTTTTTCTTTTTTTTTATGATCATATATTAGTAACACAAAATATTTACTGATTATAATTTAGAGGTACAAAAAATTGTTTTACAGAATTTTATTATTTTATTAAAAACCTAAAAAATGAGAGATAATGATAGTTATTTAAAAAACAAAATTATATAAAAAAGTAAAATGCAATACAATACATTAAATAAACACACGACATAATTAAAACAATTCGTAAATCACACATACAATATTAAAAAAAAACCACTCATGGAGACTAAACTCACAAACAATAAAACTCTTAGTAGAAAATAACGTTTTTTGTGACCAAATGAAATGAAAGAAGTGTCTATTTATAGACAATAAAAAATGATGATTTTTAGTATACATATTTTATTTTTTTAAATAGTGTAGCATAAAATAATGAGTTACAATAATATGAATGGATTAAAAATCTAAGGAAATCAGTAAAATTAAAAAAAAAAAACAAAAAAAAAAACAAATGAGGCGAGTGACCCTACGAGCCAATAGTAATGTGACATGTGTCATTTTTANCTACGAGCCAATAGTAATGTGACATGTGTCATTTTTATTGAAATTCAAAGTCTTACGACTTATAAATTTGCAAGAACAAAAAGGTGGATCAAGTTTGGTCATTTGTTTCACATTACGTTTGTAGTGGCTTTTTACAGTGGAGTGTGTTTCTTTATTTAAATTTTCTATAAAAAGGTAATACTGATACATATAGATTATTATATACGTATATATAATAATTAAAAAAATACATTATACATGTTTAGATCCTTTAGACAAATATTCATGCAATCTAGATCCTTAATAGAAAGTATATATATATATATTTTTTCGTTTGGTTTGGTTGGGTTCGATTTGATTTGACCGGATTTAACAAAACAAGTGGATCGAACCAAAACTAAATCCTCGAATGGTAACACTTACCAAATTTAGGTTTTTTGTCAATAACAAAATAATTATTAGTTGTTGATAATGATGATGTAACTTATTTAGGGAACTAGGAATCGAATTTATACCTATTCGTGTAAAATCGTTCTAATGTTCTGTGAAGAGTTGCGCTTGGTTCTATGCTTTATAATTAGATTCTAGTTAAGT
>OVAP01000734.1:0-30757 GCA_900406295.1 Aurinia saxatilis
CTAAGAGACTACTCAATCATGCTAAAAGCAAACATAATGATAATGAAAATTGATATTATATAAGAGGGTTCATAATAGCTTCTATGGAGTGCAGAGATTACAAACTTCGTTCTTAAAGCAATGATCAAAGTAGCATAAAAAGAAGAAACAATGAAAGAAAAATGTAAACTATTGAGCCTGGATACATGAGCCTGGATACATGGAAGCTTTGTAAATGGCTGTTGTTTTCTCTGGCTTCAATCATCTGTATTTATAGGGGAGAGGGTCGAGCAGTTGGCCGAGATAAAACAAGAAGAGGATTTTGATAAAAATCTCAATATTTGTGTCTATCCGGCTCTGATCGATCGATCGTCATTATTGTATTTGATCGACTGATATCTGAAACTCGTCTTCTGAAGATTCAGTATCTTCTGTGATTATCTCCAATATATTCTGATATCTCCCGAATGCAACGGTCCTTATCTGGATTTTTTCTCGAAGCTTCCTTGGATTATTGGGCTTTGATCAACCGGTGGGCCTCTCCTAGACGCAGTGCTGAAAGCCTCTTCCTTGCTCAAAACCTTTCTAAACTACTCCTCCTTTTGCTAAGGTACTCCTGTAATGTGTTACCCCATTTTCAACCTCCTTTTGATTTTAAATGTTGGTTTGGTGGTTTGGTTTGTTTAGTGGTTTGGTGGGTATGGTTTTGTCCACATAAACCGAAACAACAAAAACCCATCCGTACGAATCACGTTTTCCCATCCTCGTCGAGCCGCGGAACCACTTCTTTCCTCTTTATCGTTTAAAAGAGCTCAGCTCAAGCTTGATTTCGAGCCCTTTCGAGCAACTGAAGGTTCCAGAGAAAGGTCTTTGGAAGATTTAAGTTGATTTTGAAGCTCAAAATCGGGTGGGTTTCTCCTCCTCTTCCGCGACATTGAAGTGGGGACTGAGTTCGAGATAGAGCTTGTTATAGCTGATTTAGTTTTAGACATTGATTAATATAGAGGTGAGTTAGTTATTGTAGGTGAGATTGATTAAAGTGTAAGATTTTGCTCCATCAAAGTGTAAGATTTTGTTCTAATGTGGATTTGGGGATTTTATGCGATTTTAATTGAAATTGATTGTATTTTGCTATAGAGATTCAATTGGTTATGTGTATATGGTAGATGTAGGCTATTGCATTAATTGGAAGAGATTGTATTCAGTAGAATAGCAATGTAGGTGGAGTACCAAATCTGCAGGGGTATAACTAGTATACTAGTTATATTAGTCTTAGTAGGCAGAGATTTTAGTGTTTTCGTACTAGGCATAGTTAAACTGAGTTGTTTTAGTTTTACCGGACAAAGAGTTCATAGTTGGACATTTTTTAGAATTTGTTCAAATGCTCTTATATGATATGCACTGATTTATTTTCACATTCTAAGTTGTCTCACATACTATTTTTCAGGTACAATGATAACACCAACCATACATTTTGATTACGGAGGGTGTTACGTAGAACCCGATAATGGGTGTGAATGGGATTTGAAGGGTGCTAGCTATCACGCTTTACCGTTCAAGACATCATCTCTGGAGGATATAACTTACTCGGTTTTAGAGAAAAAATACGGAGGAAGATTGGGGTAGATAAAGGCCCAAAGATAAGAATGAGTTACATCCCGTTGGCGTTTGAAGCAAAGAGACAATCGTATATTTGTAATGATGAGGACATTCTAAGTTATCTATACACCATGACTGGGGGGAACTCAGAAGTGTTTTGCATGTGGAAATAAATCTTAATGAGGGAGGAAGTTCTTTTGGTACGAATTATGGTGAGATGGAATCAAATGTTATAGATAAAAATGTGATTACTATATACGAGGAGGAGGAGGAGGAGCAACATGAGGGGGAGAAACTTGAGTAGGAGCACAATGATGGTCCCTTAGAGATTGATGGATGTGAGGATATAGGATGTGAGGATGACGATGGGAATGATGATGGAAATGATGATGAATGTTTTAACCTTCCCTTGCTAGTGATGACGTAGAAGAGCAAAGAACTCAAACTGTAGAGGAATGGGGAGATGGTATGACTTTGGAAGTTGGTCAAGAAATTGAGCGTAAAGAGCAAGCCCAAAATTTAGTGATGATAATGTCACATAATCGATTCTACGACTTCAAGGTAGTGACATCGGATACTTGGTTACACGTGGTTAAATGTCGTGAACGAGGGTGCAAGTGGTACCTACGAGTGTCAAGTCCAAAAGGAAGCAAAGGTAGTTGGAAGTTTAAAACATACCAGAAGATGCATACTTGCTCTCGAGTTTCGGCGAGTACGACAAACACGAAAAGGAAAAGATCAGCAAGTTCGGTAGCATCCGCCGTACAAGGTAAACATCCCGGTGTATTGGAGACCCCACCTCCTAGATCTCTTATCGGCGTTGTGAACAAGGAGGCCGGAGTGGTGGTGTCGTACACTACCGTTTGAAGAGGTAAAAAGAGAGCGGCATGTGTTGTACGTGGTAATCCAGAAGAGAATTACATGATGTTGACTTCGTATTTGTATATGTTGGAGAAAACGAATATAGGGTCGGTAACAAGGTTGGAGTTAGATGAAGATAATAGGTTCAAGTACTTGTTCATCGCATTGGGAGCTTGCATCAAGGGTTTCAAAGCCATGAGAAAAGTGCTTAGTGTGGATGTAACATTCCTTAAAACCTCTTACGGTGGTGTTCTTATTTTTTCCATGGCTCAAGATCCGAATCATCATCATTATCCTATTGCGTTTACGGTACTTGATGGCAAGAACATGGCAAGTTGGAATTGGTTCCTTAGCGACAGAAATGCGAGTCTAATCAAGGCAATTAGTGAGGTGAACCCGTGAGCTAACCATGGGTTTTGTGTCTTTCACCTATCTCAGAGCGTGAGAACAAAGGCTTCGAACATCCACAATAAAACTGTTGCAGAAGAATTTTGAGCATTGGCAGAGATTTATACAGTTGCAGAATTCGAGAAGAAGTATGATTAATTTAGGAATAATTATTTGAAAGTGGCGGATTATTTGGTTAAGAGTGTAGACGTGGAGAGATGGGCTAAGTGTGTGTTTCCGGGAGTTAGGTACAACATCAGCATGACGAATTCGTCGGAGTCGTTGAATAACGTTTTCAATGACGCGAGGAAGTACTCCTTACTACTCATGCTCGATACCATAATTGAGAAGTGTGCAGAGTGGTTAAACAAGCACATGATGGAAGCTACAGAAGGACATGGATTACGGAAACTAGTTCCTTTTGTGGAGAATGAATTGCACATTATGTGTGAAGCAGCCGCGAAATTAACGGTTTGTGAGCTCAACAAATTCTCGATGGAGTATTATGTTATTGGAGATTATGGGATGAGTTATTTGGTGGATCTGAGGAACAAGACTTGTGCTTGCAAGCGTTTTGATTTGGACAAGTATCCTTGCGTCCATGGAGTAGCCGCTTTGTTAGCTTATATGAGAAATGCGAGTAGGACGACGGATATCCATTTGTGGGACTTGTGCTGTTGTGCATGAGATATTATCTTACTGATACATGGATATTTGCGTATTACCGGACAATTTATCATGTCCCGTGTAATTTGCAGTGGTCCGGGATTCCGGAAAATGTCCAAGCATCGTTTGCCTTGCCACCACCTCGTCCCGAGAGGAAGGGACGGTTTCAGGAGACGAGATACCCGTCGGTTGGAGAAAGCCGTCAAAAGAGGACTAGCAACAGGCCTGTTCCAAGCCTCGATCTTGCAGCTTGTTTCAATAGTCGAGTCTGATCTGTTCAACTCGGTACAACTGTGTACAATTGTCTTCGGAGTAGTGGCAACTTCGCAAGTTTTATGTTATTGTTTTTTCCTTGTTCACGCTTTACCATGTTATTTGTGTGATTTGTGTGGTGGATTTGAACTCTATTATGAACTCAATTATGGTTTTTAATTTGAAAATTTATGTAGTAAATTCAAAATTTTGGGGCAAAATCATACATTATAAACATAAACTGAACAAAAATATAAAGCAAATTTGAAAATTGGCGTATTACGTTAAATACAAATTGTTAAGCATTATTAGTTTCATATGTGAAATATTGTACATTATAAAAAAAAACATAGTAATGTAATGCATTTGGCATAAAACACCTTGGCTAAACATGATAATTATCTTATTTGTAACCCCATTATGAGAGAAAATTTTAATACGTTTGAACATTCAAAGTACTAACGCTCCAACCCCTTATAAGTGTACTATAAGAGAATAATATGACAAGTATAACTAGTAAATATGAATTTAATACTGGTATAACTATCTATTTGTGAAAACCCGACAAAATACAACTAAGAGTATTTTCGCACAACTAAAAAACTCGGTGCAACTAAGAAAGGGAAAAGAAAATATATCAAAATTCCCTCCAAAAAAAAAATAATAATCAAAATTCCCTCCAAAACGAAAAAATTTAAAAACTAAGAAAGGAAAAAAAATCAAAATTCCCTCATTTCTCTCTATATCTTTCTCGTCCCTTTCTACCCGACCAAAGCAACCTCTCTCTCTCTCTCTAGCTCTCTCTCTAGCTCTCTCTCTAGCTCTCTCTCTCTCTCTCTCTCTCTCTCTCTCTCTCTCTCNGCTCTCTCTCTCTCTCTCTCTCTCTCTCTCTCTCTCTCTCTCTCTCTCTCTCTCTCTCTCTCTCTCTCCCGAATTCTCTCTCTCTCTCTCAAGGTAATTCTTCTTCGGGTTGTGATAATCTTGCATTTCATTTTCAGTTTCGGGTTTGGTTGTTGATTGGTATGACTTTCATTACGGGTTTGGTTGTTGCTTGCTAGGAATCTTATTCCATTTTCAGTTTCGGGTTTGGTTGTTGATTGGTACAAATTTCATTTCGGGTTTGGTTGTTGCTTGCATTTCATTGTGGGTTTGATTTTTGCTCTGGATTCTCATTTGGGTTTGGTTGTTGCTTGATAGGAAAATGTCGATATGATGTCGAACCCGAGAATGACAGCGACGTTAGTTACGATACGGATGAGGAGAGGAAGAAGTTTCAGTACGAATTGCTCAAGGAAGAATTTCCGGAGTGTTTCATGCCCGTTCCTCGGGGGATTCAACAATCTTGCTACGTTTGCAAGGCTTTCGTTGTTGTTCGCACGGAGAAAGACGAAAGTGATGTGGGGAGAAAGTTTCTTGTATCTGAGAAAGCCGAGAGTGATGTGAGTTTTCTTACTCTTGGGTACTAAATTCAATTTCATTATTGTATGCGTGGATCTAATGCTTTAGTGTTGCGTATTTAGTACGGGGGTCTTCATTATCGCCGTTGGTGGCATGAGGCAATTACGGAGGACCTAGAGGATCACAAGGAGGAGATACTCAAGCTCAAGGAAAAGGTAAGCGAGCTGGAGGAAGTGGTCGCCAAATTAACCACCTAAAGTATTGGTTGTTGAAATGGTTGTTTGCTGTTTTATGTTTATGTTCTGTCTGAATAACTCGGAAAAACCCAGTTTAACTAAGTGGTTTTGTGGTTTTATGTTTCTTTGTTATGAGTTTTTTCACGTTTTTTTGCTATTCACTTTGTGTAATACGAATCAACAAACCATACATACGATAATTATGTGATAAAACATCCAAATTCAAGCATTCAAAACGAACATAAGTATAACGAAACACAAAAGTCTAATAAAACATGAAAAGGAATCGGATAACAACATTTTCCCTTTGGCTTATTTTCGTCCTCGCCATCATTGGTCATTTGCCTTGTTCTCGGCTTCTTATATGGTGGCCGAACTAGATCTCCGTGGCTCTTTTCGCGGACCTCTTCTTTTCTTTGGTTCCTTAACCGCATCGCCACCACCGCCAGAACCACACGCCCCGTCTTCTCTCTCAGACTCCTCTTCATGTTCTCTGTCTTTCGCATCCTCAAATTTCTCTTCATCTTGAGCTTCCTCTTCAACCTGAAGCTCCTTCTCTCGTGCTTCACTCGCATTCTCAACCGCAGCAGCTTTAGCGAGGAGATCAAGACCGTCATCGACATTATCATTTCCCATGCCCATAAGAATCACATTAGGAAGAGAATCAGGACCCTTCATTACATCGACAAATGTCTCCATGCATTTCAATCTCTCGTCCATGGATTTAAGCTGCTCATTGATTCCCTTGAAACCGTCCACCATCATCTCTTGTCGTTCTTTCAACTCTTTAACTTCAAAACCCCCTCCACCAAGCCTCGCTTTACCTTTACCTTTGACCGCCTTAGATGACTCGCCCTCTGTGGGATACCTGCTCCTTGCCTTTATGTCATCCTTGAAAATCTGCTCGAAGAACACTGGTTGGTCCTCCTTCACAAGACGTCTAGTCCAACCATCAACGACACTGCAAACATGATCGTCTTCTTCCACCAAATGATCAAGAAGATGTCTCTCCTATAGGGTAGGTTGTATGATACAAAACCATATAAACATTTCATACAATCGCATTTGACCAATATAAACAATTTTTAAAATTTTAGGTTCTTTGTATGTTATGCCCAGTACAACTAGAACAGCTCGGTGTCACTAAGCCTAGTACAACTACCAAAAAATCTCTGTCCAGTACAACTAGAACAACTTAGTATTACTAAGGCTTCAAAAATCTACTAAAAAAATATATGCTTAGTACAACTAGAACAACTCGGTTAAACTATGAGTAACAACAATGGTAAACTCAGTATTACCCAATACAACTAACCTTAGTTTCACCAAGTTTAATGTTAATGTCTTGTATTTGAAATCCTCTCATCGACCCGGGTTTGAACGTGCTCTTGCACATCCTTGGGCAATTTTTTTCCGCAACCACCTCATCCCGGAATTCCTCCCTCAACACGGGATTGCTTCAAAGGCAAGAAGCTACAAAAAAACAAAATCAATTTCAATATACTATGTTTTGAACAAATGCAACCATACAAAATAAAAACTCATTGTCACATACCTCAAATGGGGTGATGAAGCTAGTGAATCTAGCATTAGGGTTTGCAATTCCATCCTTAAAGACCCTCATCAATCGATCAATTACCTTCATGCTATCCAAAAAAGTGAATCTACCCCATGGAAAAGTCCTACAAGCGTCGAGCTCACTTGAGATAGTCTTTAATAAAGAGTCAACCGCATAAGCGTGCTTCCCTTGCTTATCGCTTCCTTTAATAACCGTGCATAAGAAATAGAGTACCGCCATTTTAAGACGATCACGTATGTTTGTTCATCTTTTCCACAAATTCTTGTGTCACTTTTGTTCCTTTGCCGAAATGATTCTCCGTGAAAGCCAAACTCCCAATCTCTTTGTGATTCTTCATATAGCCATGATAGTGTAAACCCGAAATGAGGCAATGCTCTCTCATCGAATAACGGATTGGTACACCATTAACGACGAACCATGCCTCCTTCTTCTTTTGTGTATGAACCATTTGAACAAGTAGCATCCACATACCATGGCCTTGTGATTTGGATCCCTCGCCATATGAAAGAAGTGAGCAAACTGTGGGTGAGAGTAGAACCATTCCTTCTCGTGCGCGTCGAGAATTTCCTCTATAGTTTCCACCGCTTTTGCAATATAGCACCTCGTAGCAATCTTTATTGTCTTCACATACTCCGATTCCTTTAGATAAAACTTCGTAGGTGGTATTACTCTCATTTCCGCCTACAATTCAATCAATCTTCACATTCACAATCGATATACACTTCACAATCCACACAATTCACAATAAGCAATTCCAATACCAAATCCACACAATTCATAATTCACACAATTCACATTCACAATATACTCGATTTTACTTACAATTTCATTTCGGGTCGAGGCTTCGGCAGTATCATCTTCTCCTTCATCATCTTCTTCATCAGTTTGGACTTCGGTATCATCTTCTCTCACCGCCGTCTTCTTCCTTTGGATTTGTGACATTCGTTGGTGGCGGTGGTGGAGGACTCTCCTCGTCACGGAGTCCTCGAGGAATCTTCTCCTCCTCTCCCGGGGTTTTGTCCACAATACGACTTCGAGGTCCTTTCCTCATCGTTCTAACCATAGTGATTTAGAGGGATTCCGATTGGGAGTGAGAGGGATTCGAGTGAGAGATACCTCGGATTTTCTTTGGGTGATACTTTGGGAAATAAAATAGAGGAGAGGGAGAATGAAGACAATCGCGAGAATTGGGGGGGGGAATTAGGGATTTGGGTGGTATGTATCAGTTGGTTAAGGTGGCTGTTAAGGAGCGGTTCGAGGCAGTTATTGATAAACCGAAACAGACCCGATGGATCCGGGTTCGGTATCAGGTTTGGGCAGGTATGGTTGGTTGGGTCACGTAAATACCCACAACTTTCTGGTTTTTGTGTAACTACCTTATTTTCTGATTTTTACCATTTATTTAATTCATCAGCAAAATAAGGGGAGTATTTGGGAACTTTTTTGGTCAATATGGAGGTTTTCAGCCATTGTTCCGCCTCTCCTCTGGTCCATTGGGTCTTCATCTCATACGGGCTTCTGGGTACATCTTCAATGATTTTGCTTAACTTATTATTCCTGATGGCAAATGACTCGATTCCAAGCCCATGTGGCACCTAACTAACGTGGTTTGATTATCTTAACTCTTCACTTCAATCCAAAACAAACATCTCCTTCATCTGGGCCTGGACTTCTGATGTTGATTTGTTGAACTTGATAGAAAATGCTCATTTGTGACCTAAATTGCTTATTTTCACAAAAACACTTTGCAAACAAAGAAATGTGAAATCCAGTGGTTTATGTTTCAAATCAAATAGTTTTTTCCATAAAAAGCACAAAAAATAATATCGAAAAGCGGTAAAATATCAGCCATATCAGCGTTACAAGTGGTATCAGAGCCTAAGCTCATCCGCCGGCGCTGATCCGGTGTACCGGTCCAAGGATATATGCGAGTTAGTTAGAAATATTAAGTTGTTATTGGTCCCATCGCAACACCATACTCCGACACACTTCAAATTCCTAAGCAAGTGTTGTAGTTAGTTTTTTACTTACTTCCCTATGGACAGATGCCTACGAAGCGTAGGGCCCCTACCGTCAGAGCCGCACTCCTGTCAAAGAAGAAGACACCGGAAGGAGTCGAAGTCTCGACAACTAGCCAACCCGTGAGCTTCACCCGTTAGAGTTCTTAGAAGTCAGATGGGAGTCGCAGATCCGCTACACCTATTGCCAGCCGCACAATCGGCTCAAAGACGTCCTCAAAGGAAACTGAGATGACCAACGACTTGCTAGCCGAACTGAACAAGTACTGACGATTGTACGGAGATAGAGTCTGCTATGAGAACCACCCTGCAGCCTGAGCAGAGTTGTCGCGGAGCCCCCAAACTAACAGGAAAGACCAGAATCTGACTTATTGGGGCACAATGGAACGTTTACAAACCATGAAGATGGAACTCTTTGGAGGTGGGCCAAACCCGTTGGCTGCTGATAACTGGAAGAAGAAGCTAGAGAGGAACTTGGAGTCTCTCTGCTGCCCCGAAAAGCATTGCATGGACTTAACTGTGCATTACCTCAAGGATGCAGCCTTGGCCTGGTGGGACGCGATGTTAGCCAACTCACCAGACCCAAAATTGTTGACTTAGAAAGAGTTCAAAAAGGAATTTGATTGGAAATACTTTCCAAGGAAGGCTCTGGATCGCATGCAAATCGAATTAGTGGAATTGAAGCAAGGAAACCAAACCCTCCGGGAGCATGAAGCTGAGTTTGATCGACTGAGGAGATTCATAGGGAAGTACATGGATGAAGAGGAGCTGATCCGTTGTTTCCTTCATGGGATGAGGACTGGACTTCGTAACCGGTGTAAATTAAGGGATTATGTCCGCCTGACTGACTTTGTAAGAAAGGCTGTTGAACAAGAAATGGATATGCAGGAAAAGGCTCAAAATGTTAAGATCACTCAGGCGAAAGCCAACAAAGCTCTGAAGGGCCCTAATGGAGGAGAAACGACGAAGGGTAACTACTGATACAATTGCACTGAGTTTAGACATTTGCCAAGGGACTACCTCGCTTTGCGCAAAGTATGCTTCAAGTGTCAGGACCTAAACCACCACGTTCGGGATTGACCCTTTCCGCCGCCACCAAACTGGCAAGCCCGACCATCCGGCCCGCACTGCACCAGCTCCGTTACATCCTCCACCACCACGCGACTTGTATACGCTGCCCAGGCCTACCCTGTAGGGGATCATGCAGGGGCCGAACCAGTAATCGGTTAGTGAATTGTACCCTTTTCTTTTTTCTTGTTTGTGAAGTGTTAAATACTAGGGTCGCAAATGTGAATTTAGGAGGAATAAATTAGTTAGGATTCACCACTAAATCCTACATTCACCTTCTTAGACATCGAGACCATGCAAATTTTTGGAAGCCTCGTCTAGTTCATTAATTGGCATTTTAGCGGCACTGTATCCTCGATTAAGGGAGTACAAATGACGGTGAACAAGGGTTAGTATTCGAGGATGAATTCCAGTGTAGTGGCGGAGAGTTATAATACCCTAAATTAATGTGCCAATTTGTTTGGGCTTCAACGAACAAAGCCCATAAAGCTCAAGCCCACTCTAGATAAAACCCTAGGTTTCCCCCCTCCCACCTATTTAAAGGAGCCTCTTCTCCCTAAAAATTCAGCAGAGGGTGATTCAGAGCGAAGCCCTGCCGGAATCTCCACTTGTGATGAAACCACCGTGAGTCCCGGCCAGCTACCGCCGTCCTCCGCCACCCTCCACCTCTGGTGAGCCCATCTTCTCCTTTTTCCTTTTTTATCCCCTCTCCGTAGGCTAACCACCTCTTCTCTTCACGTATCTAGCTTTGCAAACCACCACCGAGCCTCCATGCGCCCTTATGCGCCACCGCGCGGGTCTCACACACTTGCACGCGCTTTCACGCGCCACCGTCTTTTTAAAAACTTCGAGGATGCATCGCCGGGACCCACCTTTTTCAAATATGTTGATAAACAACCCTAAAACTGGTATCTCTATTGTAGATCTGAATTACATATGAGATCTGAATTACATCTCTATTGTAGATCTGAATTGGAGATTAAGAGTAGATCTCTATTGTAGATCTGAATTACATATTGTATCTCTATTGTAGATCTGAATTACATATGAGATATGAAAAAGTATATATGAGATCTATAATATTTGTGCAATTGTAAATCTATGCTCTGGTTCTTAGTTGCCTAGTTTGATTTGGTATTCAGAGATTTTATGTGCTTATATAATTATTGTGTTAATTGAACTGAATCATGATGTGGATTGTTAAACTAGACTTACTTAGATTTGTTATCCAAAGAATTTGATTGGGATCTGGTATCCCCAGACTGTAAAATTGATATGGAGTCGGTATTCAGAGTATGTGGAATTGACCCATGAATTTGGGACTGATTGATCAAGTTTTGGAATTCTTGAGACTGATAGGTTGATCTGAATTGGAGATTAAGAGTCTGATAGGTATCATTACTGTTTAATTGGAAACTGAACTGCATTATTTGTTTATGTTTACGTATTTGTCTTTTTTTGAGTTGCATGTTTTGGAATTGTGCTGATACGCTGGAATTGTTGGATTCTTGACTTGTCTCCTCAGTGAGTATTTTGTACTCATCCCTCCTTTTCTGCCTTGTTCACAGGTGAGTGACGAGTGCTGCTACTAATGATGTGTGGTGTGGATGGGTTGTGACGTTGTAGTTGCTTGTTTTATTTATTTTTAGTTAAATACTCTTGACTCATTTATTGATGATTTGTGCGGATTTTCCTGAATTGAATTTGGTTATCTTTTTTATAAAAAAAATTATTTACTAAAGAAAAAATTGGTGAAAGAGGCACAATTTCAAAGATCAATTTGCAATAGGTGCTTTTTAAAAACAAAATAGGAGAAAAAGCCATTTTTGGTTTAGTTATTTTCATAATGAAAATTTTAGCCGTGAATTGGTTTGGTTTTCTGATATCAATTTATGTGTTTGTTTGAAAAAAAATTCTTTTAAAATTTTATAATTGTAATAATTCAACTAAAATATTTTAAGAAAAGTGATACTCCTAATATTTAATAAAATATTAAAAGATCACACCTATCACATGCTAACCTAGTTTGCTCTAAGATCTTGTTCTCTCTCAGAGATAAAAAAATGATGGATGAAGAAGGTTTTCAAATTGTTATTGTGGGATCAAAAGACAAACAAACCAGTGAAGAAGATAAAAGAGACTTGGGTCATGGCTTTTAGAAAATCTACTCATTCTTATGTTTTTATTTCATGGAAAAACACAAAGAACAAGATTAATATACAGTGAATAGAAATTGTGTGTAATGGATGCAAGGTGTGTATGATGGATACAAGATGTGTATGATGGATACATTTAATGGATACTAAATAATGCACATATATGATGGATAAATTTCATGGACAATGAATAATAAACATGGTCGATGAATACACTTCATGGACAATGAATAATAATCATGGACGATAGATACATTTCATGGACAAGGTAATTTCTCGACGTTGGGTACTTAATTCTTTTTTTTTTTTTCCTTTTGATTTGTTAAAAAAAGATAAATACAAATTTATAAATACAAAAAAAAAAATTCTGAATTTAAATCAGCAAAACCAAATCAAAATTAAATTTGAATTAGAATTGAATCATGATTATGTTACCAAACAAAAGCGAAATTAAAGTTAAAACAGTCATTTAACAAAAATATATCAATTCACAAATATCATAAAAAAAAGCACATTTCACAAATAACCTTTAAAAAGTGTATCATTCACCAAAATTTCTCATTAGTAAATTAGAATAAATGATTGTTGGTTTTACGATATCGAATTTAATGGACATCTCGCTGGGGGGGTCACAAGACCAACATGATATCTCCTTGGAAATTATCAGAAGCACACAAAGAAAATCGATTAGAAATTGATAATTGTCTCGACAGGACATCATGGTCATTACAAACCAAGGAAAAATGAATGGGGATGAGAAGTTTATGAACACGTGTTTGATGAGAAGTTTATAGAGATCAAGTGTCAAAGTGATGTAATCTTTGTTGTGTCTCCCAACGACGATGTTCATGGGATCAAATACGATAAAAAAATGGGATGTTGTTTGAAGCATCCAAAAAGTTTCACCGCTTGGAATAAAACCATGACTTTGAAGCAAATATGAAAAAGTAAGGCTACTCTTGGATTTTGAAATCCCTGTTAAAACTGAGACCATTAGCTCAACACTACATCATGTGCAACATGGATAATGGACGATGAGCAAGTTTCTGGTTTGACTCATGGACTCCTCTAGGCCCTTTGATTACTTACTTAGGGAGTCATGGACCAAGATGTTTGAGGGACCCTAAAACAGCAAAGGTGGGATATTTGTGTGGTGTATCAGGGTGGCTTCTGCCCCCTCCTAGATCGGACAGAACACTTGCATTACATGCCTACCTTACCACCATTCACCTGCCTTCATATTCCTTAGAGAATGACACATATTTTTGGAAGGTGGATGATGAATCATTTCTACAGTACTCGGCTAAGAAGACTTGGGAATCTCTGAGACCTCGAGCGACTACTAAGACATGGGCTTCAACAGTTTGGTTTAAAGGAGCTGTCCCTAAACATGTATTTTTCACATGGACAACTCAATTAAACCGATTATTAACTCGAGCAAGACTAGTGGCTTGGGGAATGCAAATCGACGCTTCTTGTTGCCTTTGCTCAAATGCAATCGAAACACGTGATCATTTGCTTTTCTCTTGTGAGTACAACAAGGATATTTGGCAGGATGTTTGGACGAGGCTACACATGCCACACACAACGCTGCGTCTCAAGCACAAAGCTCCCCAAAAACATTGAGAAGAATCGTTGTCCTGGCAGCCATCTACAACATCTGGAAGCAAAGGAATAACTGCCTCCACAATCACCAATCTGTCTCTCCCTCGACAATCTTCGGAGAAATCGATCGACAGATTAAAAATACCATCTAAGCAAGAAGAACCAAAATGGCTTTCACGACTTAATGGCTCAGTGGATTAACTAATTTCCCAAATTTGATTACCTTGTTTTTTTTTCATTTGCATTATCAATATTAACATTTTAGCACCAAAAAAAAAAAGAAGATAAAAAACAAGGTCACAATATTTTGAATAAAAGAGAGAAAACAATTGATACAAAAGATGTGGCATCACTATGCACCATTTCATGATTTCAGGTTTTGTTATTTGATCTCATGATTTCAGGGTTTTTTTATTTGATTGGTAAATTAGAGGTTTAGTCAAGAGATGCTACTCATAATTTTCATAAAAGGAAGATCAAATTTGGAGAAGGAACATATCAGAAGGAACATATCAGATTTAAGGCTTATTTACAAAAAGACATTGTCAAATTCACCTTTTTGTTGTATTTTTCTCATTATATGGTGCATACAAATCTGTTTATGTAATGGCACAAGATAGATATTCAACCGAACTGCAAATTCCAAGTAGAGTTTCACCATGTTACAAAAAATAAATATATATATATATATCAATAAAAAAGAACTAGCTCCCAAAACCTCACCTAAATCTAACCTCAGAACACCATCCCTGATAAGAGAAACCAAACTCCGGCAACCAACAAAACCAAAGATAAAGAAGAAGACGAAGAAGAAGCAGGTGATGAATCAACAATCTGAATAGGGAAATTGCACTGTCCCTGAGATATATTCTGTGTGGTAATGGTGGCCAAACCTTGGAAGTTACAGGCAAATTCATCTTGGTTCTTCACTTGGAAGTACATGTTGAACGCATATGACGCGTTCCCATTTGCATCAAGGGTATTGCAGGATGAACCGTAACCAAGGGCGGTGCAGTCCGCGTAAGTGCAGGCGAAATCTATGTTATCCGCGAGTTTTGTCAAGTCTTTGGCTTGTGGATTGAACATACACCATTTGTTGGATAGATACGTCACGTTCTGTGCCCCAATCAAGAACTTGTTCTGTCCTGCACCCGATAGATCTATAGGAAACTTTGGTTGCCCGTCGAATCTGAATATTCCCCAATGGCGTTCAAAGTCTCCCGGTGCTATACTTTTTGCATCCTCATCGAGTAATCCGAACAAGTATACCTCAATGTAGGTTGGTCTCAATGGAGTGCCTTTGTTTGTCCCAAGCCTCGGTAAAAGCCCGTTGTAGAACCTGTAAGCATCGCCTGCATTTTCACAAAAATCAAAATTTAAAACGCTTCATGAATGTGACATTGCAGCTAAATCACTGAGAATCTTTGATATCTACCGGAATTGGCGTGTTTGTCACCCTCAGTTGGCCAACCGACTTCTCCAACGATTATTGGCATATCTCCATGACCAACCGCCTTCAAAGCGGATACCAAAGTGTCGAAATTGGCATCAAAAACATTTGTGTAATCAATAACGCCGTCTTTTATAGCCTTACCACCATCAAAGAATGCATAGTTGACTGGGAAATCATCATTCCCATAGAGACTCAAGAAAGGGTAGATGTTAATGGTGATGGGGGCATTGTTCTTGCCAAGAAAGTCAACAATCTGAGTCATCTGACCAATGATATCAGGACGGAATCTTCCTGCAGATGGCACAGGGTTGTCTGTTGGTGAATCGTAGACATCCGCATTGAGAGGGACTGTAGCTTTAACCGAGTTTCCTAGTCCGGCTTCATTTAAAGCGTTCTGAATGTTTTGAAGGGCAGGGAATGTGATGTTTATAAAAGATCCGTTGTATGATTTGAGGAATGGCTCATTCCCAACAGCTACATTCCTGAAACACACATCCACAACAGATTAGCTTTCAGTGAGACATATCAACACATTCAGAGATTATATTTCAGAATCAGACATCACAGCTTTCACCAGGGATTGAAATCCTTACACAACCAAAGTCTAGAAACCGACATACATGTGTGAACATTTTGTCTATTAATCTGTAATAAACATAACTCAACATGATTTTGAAAATTAGATTCAAGAATCTTGACTTTCAGAAAATTAAAACAAATCTGTAAAATATCAGAGATTCTTGAAAAGGGTTTTATGAGGATATTAAAAAGATATAAATTTTGAGAGATTGGATTTCAACCAATCTGTAACAATAATCAAAGATTAAGAGAGGGAAAAACTGACGTGATGTTGACACCGCCATCGAAGTTGTAACGAGTGACATTCTTGCGAACCCAATCTTTGGCACGGTCGTAACTGCCCATGACCTTAAGCTGGTCATTGGGAATAGCGACCATGACCTCGAGACCGGAGCCAGCGAGTGCGCTCATGGTGGACTCTTCGGCGTCGAAAAGCTTAACCTTGTTGATGTTATTGTCCTTAAGCATCTGAACCACTGTCTTTGGAGGCAGCTTGTGCGTCGCCATTGTTCCCCAGTTCACGCCCAGACCATCCACACACACAGATCCTATTAGGATTGCCAATCCCACCAACACAAGATTCACCATTCTTGACAACACCATCAAACAAACAACTGACTGATTCGATTTGATTTGATTTGATTAACCAATCCAAGATTCAGAACCACAAACCCTAAATGCAAACTCTCACTAGAACCCAGATATCTCGAAATGTTAATATAATAATGTTCTGTAACAAAATCTAGTAGTGGGAAAATGGAAACGAACTACCGTTTCCTTTATTTTGGGAATAAATGACTAAAAAAAGACATCTACCTTTTTATTATTCTTTCTACCTAAAGTTTTTCAATTTTTTGTTCATTTAAAAACCCACCCAGCGTTTTTTAAATGGTTATGTAAAAATAACAGATGGAAATTTATTCAATTTTTGTCAGGCCTAAAATCTAACAAGATGAGACTAGATCATTTGAGTTATTACATACCTTCAGTACAATTTTGAGATTTTCTAGATCAATATTTAAAACCAATTTTTTTAAATCAGTATTGTGCCTAAAAAGCTCATAGTGACAGACAGCTCCACCTATTATAAAACTCATAAGTACCATTGACATTTGTAACGGCTATTGAATTTGTTACCCACAGAAAAACAAAAAAGTTTTGAATTTCTGACAACGCGTCATGATGTAAACGTTTCAGATATTATTTGCCTGTAACGCGCAAAAAACGAGCCCAAACTCCTTTAAACGCGTTCAACGGCAGTCAAACCAAACATATTAATAATAATAATGATCTCCACAAAGCACATTCCCAATGCAAGTTTTGTAATCTGTTCCAATTTTTAAGACCTAATAATAATCTTAAAAAAACCAAGACGAAAGTGTATCTTCGAATTAGATGGAGATTTTAGACATAAACACCACTGGCAAGTAAAAGAAACAAAGATCCAAAACCCTGCGGAAAAAACATGAAACCCGGAAATTAATAATGTCAACTGCCTGAGTTAAACTGCAACAACAGGGATGCACAGAGCGAGAGAAAGATATACCAAGAAGATAGATGCTATTGCTGCAGTCACAAGCTCTTTCACAAGGCTACGATTCTTTTTGGATGATGTAGCTTCATAGCTGCAACAAACTGAACAATTACATCATAATGAGCAAAAACAAAGGTTGCGTGAAGAAAAGTGAAAGGCAAAGAAGATTCTTATCTACGTGGAAGAAATGAATTCAATATACAAACAATATAGACATGAGTCCAGAAGCCTAACAACGCATGATTCAAACTTTATACCCAAAGGCTTCTTACTTGAGATTTATCATTCTAGAAATCATAATTTTCAGAGGCTTCTTAGTTGAGAAATGTCCGATTCTAGCTTTAGTGTACCCTTAACTTGATGATTAACCATCAAAAGGCTTGTTAAAGTGCCCTTTCTAAAAGCTAAAGACTAACCAAAGAGAAATGCAGACTACTATATATGCTCAGTCTCAACATCTTGATAGCATTAAACTCAGAGAGATATAAGAAGCACAGCTCATCTCGACAAATGAGCGAAATGCAGTTGCAAATGCATCCTGACAAGAAGCCATAAAGGGACCTCGAACAGTACAGTTGAAGCTTCAACAAAATCACCAGTCACTTTGATATATTACAGCAAACAAGCAGCAAGATCAAGAATATCGGGAACATCATAAGTTTGCGGGGTTAACAGTGAATCACATGCTTTTATGTATACCTGGTCATGATGTTAAGTAGAGAAATGCAAAACTATTACTGAGCTAAATCAAAGCTACAAAAACACTTAAACCGCACATAAATCAGCAAACAACATAGCAAATGATAAGCTCTATTATAATCTTACACTCAGAAAGAGCTTAAGGGAAGTGAACATATTCTCCAAACTACAATTCCTAAGAACTCAGTTATAAAAGCTCAGATCAACCTCAAAATCTATAAACTAAAGAAAATCGAATTGGAGTAACAGAAAACGAGTGATTCATATCCCAAACCTAATTGAATCTTCATGGAAAATCTGATAAGCTTACATGAAGAGGGAAGCAGTGATGATGAGACCAATGATGAGTGTGAAGACCGCCAAAGTCGGGTACATCGTTACTGGAACCGGACTCGTGATCGGTTTCGCCGCCGTCTCTCCGAAGAATCAATCAAAAACAAAAGAAAGTCAGTTTCTTCGATCTCAAAAGGAAACAAACACATGATGCAATTTCCATCGATACTCGCTTACCATTCTCTTCGCTCGCGTTGATCTGGGGAACGGGACCTTGCGGAGTGAAGAGAACAAAGAGCTCAACCGATTCGAACCGGCCTGAAATCAGTTCTGCAATATTGAGACTTTTGATTATTATTATTTTTTTTGGGTCAAGGTTTGAGTAAGGATGTTAAAACGGGCTAAAAACCTAACTCAATTCGAATCCGATTTAAGTCCGACCCGATCCGAGTATGATTTGAGTCCGGTCCAATTTGAGTCTAAGGTTGATTTAATTCCGGAATTTTCAGAGTTCAAAACTGAATCCGAATTGAGTCTGAACAATTTTAATTTTTAATTTTTAAAATTTTTAAAATTACTAAATAGTAGTCATACATATCTTTTAGCAATCGCAAAGAATATTAGTTCGGTAGTTGAATCAAGTTAAAAATTTGTCAGACAATTTAAGAAAGAAAGGGGTGTAACTTACTCCATCCGTTTCATATTAAGTGTCGTTTTAAAGTAAAAATTTTGTTTCATTTTAAATGTCGTTTTGACTTTTCAATACAGATTTATTACCAAAATTCCAGTTTTATCTCTAGTTTGTAAACATATTAATTACAAAAATCAAAGAATATAACATATTAAATAGGGGTAAAACAGAATATTGAATGATTTTCTTAATTTGTGTGAAATGTGTCAAAACGACACTCTTTAAGAAACACATGGAGTATATCATACTATAAGATAGGATAGCCTCCGACATGTATATAATATCAGGAAAAAACCAAGTAGTTTATATATAAAATCACATGATGTTCAAATTAAACAAGTGTTTTAAAAGGGATATAGATAGATTATAGCTGTAACTTGTTGTATAGTCAGAGTAACAAAAAGTGGAGGAATGGGGTATTACTCTGAAAAATTACCAATTGACAAAAAAGTTAGTTCTACTTGTTCCTCTAGAGGAATTTGAATTTGTGAACAAATTCTTCAAAACTTATTCCTCTACTTTTAGAGAGGAATGAGTGGAATAAAAAATTCCTCTATCATTTCTATTCCACTCAATTTTATTCCACTACTTGATTCCACTAATTTTTTTATTGTGCAACCAGTTGCACCCTATATGTCTCGACTGAAAACACAACTAAACCAAGACCAAGATCAAAGAGACTTGAATCTGGATGATCTCTCTACTTGGAACGTTGTCGCATCTTTCGGGGTTTCTTCTTCAACCTCCTCATCCTTCTTCCACTGCCAACCACAATTTTTTTCAAACTCATTAACAAAAACGTCAATAGAAATGAACTAAGATTACATCAATAACTCAAAAACTAAGCAGATCAACACTAACACCAATTAAAGCTACAATTTCTTAATAAGCAGATCGCATCTAATCTAAACATGAAAAGCTTTAAAGTCCGAATTTTTACACCAATTAAGGCTACAATTTCCATTACACTATTAAAAAATGTTCAATTTTTACAAAACCTAAGACTTGAAATCGAATTAGGAAGAATAAAAAAGACTTACTCGTCCTCAAACATGATACATTTTGAACCTTTTCCATTCCAGATAAATTATACGCTAAAGCTACTTGTAACATCCTTTCTTCATCAAACATATCTTCGATATTACCTAAATTTAAAGAAATGAATTACTTAAATAACATAATTATAATTTAAAGACAATTATTAAGAAACAGTAAGAAAAATATCTTCAAATTCCGCAAAACCACGTAACCAGTTGCGAGTGCAAAGTAATACTTGAACATTTTTTGGAAAAGACGGTTCCGAAATGGGCTCAACACTCTACCTCCAATGCTAAAAGCCGACTCTCCTGCCACAATAGTGATAGGGATACTGAGCAAATCACATGCTAACGAGATAAATCACCAAATCGCTGCCCTTTGGTTTTCCAATAGTTTAAGACATCGATCTCTCAAAAAGCACTAAGCCTTAACCTATTTTCCTCCAAATAAGCATCCAAATTCGATTTCCTTCTATCTAAACAAGGTAGAATGCTCTTCTCCAGCTCAAAAAGATCCTAAATTTTCAACATTAAATTACATAGATATAAAGATTGATTATGAACTTAATATTAAAATTAGAAAAATACTTACATAATCTATATTGTCTTCAACTGGTGATTCTGTAAGGAGCTCATTTATTTGGTGTCGAAGAACGTTGGAAGAAAAAATCCAAGTCTTAGTCTTATATTCTTCATAGAGCAACTTCAATTTCTTCGTAAAAGTTTCAATCTTTTCTTCAGAAGTGCTTGGATCCAATTGATCATAAGCTGATTTAAGCATTTGTAGGTTATACCTCGGATCTAAAACAGTTTCCATAGCTAGAGTGATACTGTATTCCTCCCAATACTTTGTAAACTTTGAATGTAATCTCTTTACCATATCATCCAAATCAAAATCACCACAAGTAGATAATTTTCTCAACAACACCTCAATTCTAAATACCTTAAAGAAATAAACACTAGAAGTGGATACTTCACTTCCGAGAAATATGTTGTGATGGTGCTAAACGGCTTCAAAAGTTTACAAAGTTTTACTCCCCGATTCCATTCATCTTGTGAAGGCAATAATTTATAACTTTTATCCAACTATTTCAGGCTAGCAAATGCCTCACGAAATTTCAATGCCCTAGCAAGCATATCATAAGTAGAATTCCACTGTGTAAGCACATCTAAAGATAGTCCTGCTCCACCTGTAATCCATACATTAGTAACACATGTTGCAAATGATTTTTTCCTTGCTGGAGATGCTTTCACATATTTCACACTCTCTAATATTTTCCAAAAGACTAGCAACTAGTTCCAACCCTTCTCTAATATGAGCGGAGCATCTAATATGAAAGTACTTTCCATCACACAATAACCCATCACGACTAATCATCCGAAGACAATGCTTCAAGGTTCTCTGCATACTATCATTGCTAGAAGCATTGTCCAAAGTGAAAAAAAACCTGTTTCTCTAAACCTCATTCCTTCAAACAACTAATGACTTTACAAGCTAATTCTTCATCGAAATGTGGAGGTTTGAATTCACAGAAATCTAGAATCTTGTTGTTTAATCTTCAGTTAGCATCAACATAATGGGCTGTCATACAAATGTAACTCATCATACTAGTTCTAGCTGTCCATAAATCCGATGTCAAACAAACACGACCTTTAAACCCATTAAATTATTTTTTAAACTTTACTTTCTCCATCTCATATCTCTTTAACACATCAACTCCAGCAGTTTGTCTACATATGTGTTGACATTGCAGGTTCAAGTATTTATCTGTAGCCCTAACCTTTTCATATTCGACATACCAAAAAGGTAAATCATGATATATGATCACCTCACTAACCATATGGCTGTCTAGTCTCTGTGGCTTTTAACCAAACACCATGCGTGCATCACAAAAACTGATATACAAAGCTAATAAAAATCCTAAAAAGCGTCAAAGAGAAGAGTCCAAGTTTACGTACCTGAAAATTGGCAAGTAATCAAATGGCTTGTACCGTCTTCTCTGTTTCGTGAAGCTACTAGATCTCTTGTTCGAAACCAGACGGTCACAGGTCTGCTACAAGCACAGTTTTATAACTCACGACCACCGTCCTAATTAAGATTCGAATTAAGCTCTTTGAACAAGATTTAGAGATTTGTAATTATTATTTAGAGAATGTAAAGCTTCAATAATTTGAAGGATTTTTAGGTTTATGTTTTAGAAATTGGGGATTTTGGGTTTAGACCCAAAAAAAAAAAAAACTTTATGCGAAGCGACGTCGTTTTAAAAATCTGAGTTTTGAAGAAAAAAAAACCCGACGGGTACCCAAAACCCGATAGAAGAAGCCCGATTTGAGCCCGTCTATTTTGGGACCCGTCAAGTTAGGCCCGAAAAATAGGTTAAAAAGCCCGAGTGAAAAGCAGGTAACAGGTACCGGACGGGCTTGGGCCTGTTTTTAACATGCCTAGGTTTGAGTAACCCCTGCTTGTTTTTTTTTTTTCGCAAAGGAGATTTTTAATTTTTAATTCATAACAATACAAGGAAACAAAGTAGCAGAAAGAGGAACAAATGTTCAAAGTGTTAACATTGGAAAAGGTAAAAAAACATAGGGAAATGTTTATAAATGACACATATTTGAGTGAAAAATACTGTTTAATCAAGTGAATATTTGTGGTCAAAAAAAAAAAAAAAAGTCTTGTGAATATTTAAGTCAAGTAATATTTTATAAATGGTTGACATGCACTTCCACTTTTTTGTTTTAAAATTGAAATTACAGGGAATACCGCTGATTTTTAGGAAACATCTCGAAATTAATTACAGAAAGAGAATGTGATTAATGACAAGCTTTTGACAGATTTGTTTTGTATATTAGTGTAGTCATGAAATTTTTTAAATTAAATTACCATGACATATTAGTTTTTTTACGGCATATTTGATTTTTGAATTTTTGTTATGCAGTGACAACTTTTATATTTTCGATAAACTTGCGTGGCAGATTTGTTTTCTCTAGTGACAACAATTTTTTTTTTACGTCTCTTTGACGGCAAACATGTTATGCCGCATACTTATTTCCGTCGAAACTTTAATAACTAGAATAACACCTACATGACGGCATATTTGTTTTATGTTTCCACAAATATGTTATCTGTCTGAAAGTTGACGTCATTTGACAACAATTTTTTTGGTCCTAGTTACGGTAGACTTATTCCTTACTAGAATAACAATTTATATGGTAACAGATTTTTTGTGGAAGACTTATTTGAGTCTCTGGCATATTTTCTAGTGGCGGATTTGTTTCACGTTATGGCAGAATTATTTAATTATAGATGGTTCCACTCCCACAAAATTAAGGGTATTTTAGTTTTGGCGGTTCACGTGCTGACAGATTTGTTTCACATTATGGCAAACTTATTTAGGGGGGGGGTTATTGGCACATGGATTATTAAGGATTTGTAGAATTTTTAAAATCCATGGTTATTGGTTTATGAATTTTAACAATCTTTATGAAATTCATCATTATTGGTTTGATGATTTTAAGATTCCATTCAAAATCTTTGGTTATTGGTAAATTTTTGATTTTAATGATTTTAAAACTCCCATAAAATCTATTGTTATTGGGATATGTATTCTTAACAATTTTACTCTTTAAACACAAGTTTTGAAATCTAAACAATATACATGCGATTTTAGAAATCCTTGAAAATACAACTCTTTGATAGATTTATCAAATGCACAAAACTCTCTACAAACTTTTCAAAAATATCTATTAATTTAAAAAATCTCAAGATTTTATAAATCAACAAACTCTTCTAGAATACTACTCCCAATAACCCCCATTAATTATGCAAGGTTCCACTTCCTTAAAAATAGGGTTTTTTGTTTTGGCGGTTCCTATGGTGGCATATTTATTTTATGTTATGACAAACTTATTTAAATATGGACAGTTCCACTTCCTCGAAATTAGTGTATTTGAGTTTTGGTGATTCCTCTTTCTCAAGCTTATCGTGTTCATCCTCCTAAGTTAGCGACAAATAAACTTTTTCTTTCTTTTTTATTCTTCAGGGGCTCTTCTCTTATTGTTCATAGTTTTTAAACTTTTTCTTAACTAATCCAAAACACTTTCACTTCACGGCAAGCAACTCCAGATGTACTTGGATTGCTGTATAAAGGTTACGTTGGTGGGGTTGGTCCAATCACTAAGCCAATAGCTGTGGGAAATCGATTTGTATTCAGGTTTCTGGTTTTTTTCATGGCATATTTGTTTAATGTGACGACAAACTTCATCCCGAAGACAAACTTCATCCCGAAGACTGATTTTCTATGTTTGTTTGTAGATGGATTATTGGAAGGTTATGCGAGTTTTGATAGCTGCTAAGGACTTGGTGTTGGGCACTCCAGAGAATAGTTACTCCAAAGAAAAGTAAGAAACTCGTCATTGCATAATCATATTGCCTATCTACAAAACCATGAATACTCCTAGCAAACCTTATTCCTAACTATGAAATTGCCCACACATGCTTATGAAAAACATAACAACAAATGGAATTGCAATCATATTAATCAATAAGAAAGGGTTCAAAATGCTTCTCTATAACGCAGAGACATAGAGGAAAAGTTCTCTCTTTGACAGCAAATCCAAAGTAGAAACAAAAGAAAACAATGAATAAAAGATAACTAGAGAACTATTTCATCTAGATGTCTGTGAACTGATGAAATAATTCTCGTGGCTTCGGTATTTATAGTGCAGAGGTCGAGTGAGAAGTTGATAGAAACCAGGAATTAGATTTGTGATAGGAATCCAAAAGTTTGGATTTATCCACACTTATTCGATCGAATTCAGGTGTGACTCGATCAAATATCCTCTCAAAATGCGTTTTCAGTATCTTCTGAATAACTTCAACTGATTCTGATAACTCCTAAGTGGCAATGGTTTATCTGAAATATGTTCCAAAAGCTTCTAGTAATTTTGCTCAGTGATTCGATCGAATGCAGTGGGCTTTTGATCGAATGGGCCTTGATTACTCTTGGACTTCAGATGGATACCCCTTCAATGATTTGGGTTTAACTCCTTGCTCCTGAGGCCAAATGACTTGATTCCAAGCCTCATTGACAGGTGACTCACGTGGCTTGATTTTCTTGAAACCTCACTTCAATCCAAATTGAACAAAATTTTCATTTGGTCCCCAACATCTGGCACTGAATTGCTAAACTTGGTAAAAAAAAAAGCCCATTTATGACATAAAAAGCCTTATTTTCACAAAAACATTGAAAACAGAAAAAGTGAAATTCACTAGTTTTATTCTCAGATCCAATGGTTTCATTAAGAAAACCACCAAAAATCTATACTAAAAAGTGGTAAAATATCACCCCTATCAGAAACTTTCATATTTTTCCAATAGCTTTTCTAGTGGTTGACACCGAAAATGATGAATCATGGGAATGGTTCTTCACACAACTCAGTCTTGATATACATGATGACGAAGGTCTTGCAAATATTTATGACATATACAGATCAATTGCTAATGCAATAGGAAATGTATATCCAATGGCTAGTCGTGGAATTTGCACGTATCATTTTGTAAGAGAATGTACTGGTACAAAGGCGGTCAGACATTTGGGTTAGTAAAATAACAGATAATGCGTTTCTGCTGATAAATTTTGAGACTATTTTTTTGTTAGATCGAAGCGGTGAATCCATCGTCACATGCTTATTTGCAAAGGCTGCTGTAAGTACTTGGGCACATGTTCATTTACCCGGGAATAGATACAACATCACAACAACAAATATTGCAGAGTCATTGAATAGAGTGCTGTCCGGTTCCATAAGTTTGCCTATTGTTCGTCTTTTAGACAAAATTAGATTAATGATGACTCGATGGTTTTGTGAGCGAAGGAATGATGCAATGGTAATGAAAACAAGATTGACACATGGAGTAGAGAAGCTCATGGAGGTAATAACTCTTTTGTTTTTCTTGGTTGAATAAAGAGTAATATGTTCACATATTCACATTGCACATTGTTAATTTTCTATGCCTTTGAATTAGGTTTGTATGGCAGACGCCATGCAATTTAGGGAACAAGCGACTGATACCAGTCAGTTTTAGGTAACAAATGAATCCATGTTGCATGTTGTCAATTTAACAAAGAAAAAGTGCTCATGCGGTAAGTTTGATTTGGAGAAGTTACCATGTGTTCACGCGAATCTCGCTGCGGTTAAGGCGAAAAAAATCTTGAATCTCTCGCTGATCCATACTTCAAAGTTACAGATTCACGGATAACATAGCCTTGTCCCATAATGCCGAGAGATACAAATACACCACTACCAACAAAGGTTGCAACTCAAGAGTCTTTGCCACCTTTGCTTCGACAACTACAGGAAGGCCTATAAATGGTCGAATTAAATCAGCCATGGAGAAAGGGATGAAAAAAAAAAACGTTTGAGAAAATAAAGCACATGTTCAAAATGCAATGGAGTGGGTCACAATAGTAGGAATTGCAAGGCAAATGTTTAGTCTTTCATTCAACGGTCATCTTTGTTCCTTTACCATTTGTTCATCTTTGTTTTATTAGTTATAAATCTTTCACCATAAATCTATAAATCTGCCATCAAACAGTAATAAATCTGTCATCACATTTATAAATCTGGCACCACTGATATATAGTTATATACTATATTTACCGGTTTTTAATATAATAAACCATATATTTATTTATATTTTAGATTATATATATTATTATTAGAGTCCAAGTAAGTCATTTTAGGTGCATGGATGTTTTTTCGGTCCCTTGGTGAGTTCTAGAAGCTTTATGGATCAAATATAAAGAAAGCCCGAGTGAAGAAATGGAAACGAAGCGAAGAAAATAAAAACAGAGGAGGGTGTCGATCGATACCACTCTGGTGTCGATCGACACCCGTCGGGAAGAACAAGGCAATTTTCATTTCTTCAAGAGCAAGCAATTTTCCAAATCTCTTTCGGAAAATATATTACGTTAATAACCAATTCTTAATTTCGTCCAAGCTCCTATAAATACTTTGTTTGAAAAATTGTTTAGGCTCATGCTTTAATTTACTTTAGAGAAAATTTGTAAGGGAGATAAGTATACTTTGAACCCTTTTTCTCATATTTTCTCTTTGATATTTTATTGCTTTCAATTAATTGCATGATGTTTTGCTTAGCTATGTCTGAGTAGTTCTCTTGTTAGGGTTACAGTTCTTAGGGTTTAGATGAATTATTGTTAGCCGTAAGTCTAAATTAGGTTTAAACCCTTAATTCTTCCTCTAGATCAAGTTTAATGCTAGTCCTAGTTTGATCACCTAGAGTCTAGATCATAGGTTAATTATTATACACGGAAGTGTTAATAATTTCTGGAATAAATCTTAGTAGGAGAAAATTTTCTATTCATAAAGGAATTTGGTTTAGAAAGTTTGTGAACAATTGAACCTAGGGTTTATTGCATAATTAACCCCTTAGGACTCACAAAGGAATTGCTAGGAATAAACTATAGATTGCATTCATAATGGAAGTTGGTTTGTATTACAATTGGTTTTATGTTTAGGAATTGAGTGGTACCTGATTTTATTGGAGAGTGTCAACACCATCATTGATGTCGAACGACACTGCTCTGTTTTGGCAACAATTTGGATTCTTCTCCCGAAGTTTCCAACGCCTAACCTTGCTTTTAATTGTCTAAAGCCCACATCTTAATTTACTTGTTTCCTGCACTAGTTAGTCAATTTTAAAACCCCCATGTTCTAATTTTAAAATTAGAGTCTAGTGTTAGTTTGCAATTTGTGGATTGGATCCCTAACTACTACATCGTTTTAGCTGTGCTCTTGCGGTTAAATACAAAGGGTAAACGATCGTTCAGCCTTTGTGGATTGGTACTGGATCCCTAAGTACTACATCGCTTTTGTGTATCAACCACATCTCAATAAATCGGCCATTGAAATATTTTGATGTAAGGCATTTAAAGGCCAGAACGAATAATGGGAACATAAATCGACCGATCATTTTAAAAGTTTCAGAATGATTCAATAACATTGGAACGATCGTTCTGAACATGGATCGATCGATCCAGACCTATGCAAAAAATAAACTATATAAAAAAAGCTGCCATCGAACACTATTAAATCTGCCGTTAAACTTACAAATATTTGGTCACATACTAATAAATTTGTAATGTGATATGAAAACAGATTTTTACGAAAACCATCATTTAACAACAAAAACCAGAACTATCATATCACAATGTAAGACAAACATCATCTGACAACCGAATTACATAATCTAGCATAAGGACAAGTTCTATCACAAAATACAAGGAAAACACTATGAGGCCGTGACATCCTCCACGTCATCACCGTCTCCATCGTCGAATGGGACACCATAGTCTATGGGCTCCGAAACCTCCTAAAATAACTCAGTATGTAGCCTCTCATGCAATGTATCATCACATAACCCATAAATAAACCTTGCATCCTAGATCATCTATGTACTGTAGAGCTTACACACCAAAATCTCTGAGGATATCGTTCTGAGGGATGTCTTTCACTCTCTTTACCTTGAACTGCGTGAACTTCTTATTCCGAAAGTTTTGAGAAATCATGTGATTTAGCAAGGCAGGAATCATCTTCTGAATGGAAAGCATGTACCGACAATAGCTCTTTCTGAAGAGGAAGATGGAATGATGTCATAAACATCTATATGACATCCATCACTTTGATATCCAAAGCCACCCAATGGTTTCGGTTGATGTTATGACAAATGAATAATATTTTCACCTCAACAGTCAACTTCTTGTTAGTAATTGCATCTGCGGGTTACTCTCCGTTGAACAGCTTCACATACGAGTCACCCCAGTCAAATGATGTAGCTTTAAAATTCTTGAAGTTATGAACCCAAGAGGTAACTGTGTAGTGGTCTATGACTACAATCCGTGAAGAGCAAAAAGGGGTAGGATCAAGGGTAGAACTTCTTCGAAATATGGTAAGACACGCTTCGATATGTTGTCACACAAAAAACAAAATTTGTATTACCATATGTGCGAAGAAAGTAGTATGAAAATTGATTACAAATATACTTAGAAATGTTAAAATTATGAACGCTTACCTCAAAAAACAATCATCCGTAAGTTTCATCTGGCCAACCCTCCCCTGGAGTTATAATAACTTTATAGAAACCAAACAGTTGCATCTGTAGGAATGGCTGGTATTCATCATTGCAAAAAATTCCAATGACAAGTCAGAAGCTAATGACTATATAGATACTACGAAACAAAGACATTGGAAAATACTCATCCTTTCGAATGTAATCCTTCAATTTACAAAGCTTGTTATCATCCAATTCTAGAAACGGATCATATATAGCATCTGAAGCGTAAAATCCCATTATGATGTGCATGATGCACGAACCCCGACTAATGGCTCCCTTAGTGATGGAACCAACTGTGGATGACGTATTGACAACACTTATCTTCATCCTATATCATCTCCAATAAATCTGCCATCAAACCAAGCCCTTTGGTTACAACTGATTGTTTTGGATATGTCAAAGTATTAGAATCGGTCTCCTTGGGCTTCATTGTATCCACACCCGGTTCTTTCTTGACTACCATATTCTTTTTATCTTGTTTGGTGTCCTTATTTTTGGTATCAGCTTTCTTTGCTCTTAATTTTCCTTCTTGTCCGTTTCTTGTTTCTTCTTTCTTCCCTTTCGAATTTGCCTCTAGCTTGACTTCCTCCTTGTTTTGTTGTCCTTTTTTGTTTCCCGCTTCCTTCTTATTATCTTCTTGCTTGTCATCTCTAGGCTTTACCACTGTCTTCACTTCCTTCTCCTTTTTTTCTTTCTACTTTTTTGTTTTTAGCTTCTTCTCAGGTTGTTGTGTAACTTTCTTCACTTCCTTCTTCACATGTGCTTTTGAACTTGCCTTATTGACATTTTTCAAGACATGTCTAATAGGCATGTCTTCCTCGGATGTAGCCTTTGAATCCAGAACCAACCATGACTGTCCAAGAGAAAAACAAGAAACAAAGTGAAAACAGTCATAAATCTGCGATAAAAATAAAACAAATCTATCGACAAAGAAAATAAATCTGTCACCAAAGAAAAAAAAATATGTCACCAAAGAAAAGTAAATCTGCCGCAACACGAATACGAATCTGCCACATTGTGAAAACAAATCTGCCACAACAAGAAAAAAATTCCGCCACAACATGAAAATAAATCTTCAACACTAACATACCACATCATCTTCTACGAGTGCCTTAGAGTGGGTGGCCTCCTTAGAAATGGATCAATTTTGTTGTTTCAAACTGTCCCACTTCATTATGAAGTGTATTAATCTTCTTCTGAATTCTTGTCTCCAAATGTCCAATATTTTCATCAATCGTAGCATCAATAATTACTTTCACCTTGCTAGCAACCTTACTTGGAAGTTTGTGTCTAAGCAATTTATGGAAAATTTACAAGGGGTGTCGATCGACACCACCCTGGTGTCGATCCACACCGATCGCGATTCAGCCGTGGCCCAGAAAGAAATGGAAAATTGCAGTTCGGCCCAGATGTTTTCTATTTCTTCACAGAAGACCCAAATCGTGTTTTGGCTGTATAAATACATGTTTTTAGGTTTAGTTTTTANCATTGAAAAAGAAAGAAAAGAAAACTTACCGGTGGGTTGCCTCCCACCAAGCGCTTAATTTTTAGTCATTA
>OVAP01000735.1:4391-30745 GCA_900406295.1 Aurinia saxatilis
TGTCGTTTTGCCTTTTCAATGCAGATTTATTACCAAAATTCCAGTTTTATCTCTATTTTTGAAACTTATTAATTACAAAAATTAAAGAATAGAAAATATTAAATAGGGGTAAAACGGAAAATTTAATAGTTTTTTTAATTTATCTGAAATATATAAAAACGACACTTAAAAAACAGAGCTTTAACTTATTAAAAAAAAAAAAGACAAGACAAAAGTATAGTACTTAGGGGAAAAAAAAATGAGATACAAAAAGCCCACAAAAGACGTAACAAATTTCTCCCTTCTCTCTGTCTTTTGTTTAAACCGCCGCCTCCTTGTCGGAAGATTCAACACTCAGATTTAACAATNGAGATACAAAAAGCCCACAAAAGACGTACCAAATTTCTCCCTTCTCTCTGTCTCTTGTTTAAACCGCCGCCTCCTTGTCGGAAGATTCAACACTCAGATTTAACAATATTGCTCCAAACTTCCCGGAACCCTAATTCNATATTGCTCCAAACTTCCCGGAACCCTAATTCATCAACCTCCTCAATCCTGTATCTTCCCTAAAACCCAAGTAACCTTCTTTCTTCTTCTGTCAATCCCAAACCATGGCGACAGAAGCAGCAACAACTACATCCAAATTCCCCGACACCACCGATCTCCGACCAATCCCACAACCACCAGACTTTCATCCCGCAATCGTCGTTCCAGCTCAAACCAACAGCAATCTCCGGTTCCACCAACTCATGGTCGCTGGTTCAATCGCTGGCTCTGTCGAACACATGGCTATGTTTCCAGTAGACACAATCAAAACCCATATGCAAGCTCTCAGGTCTTGTCCTATTAAACCCGTCGGACTCCGACAAGCTTTCCGTTCAATTATCAAAACAGACGGTCCATCTGCTCTGTATCGAGGTATTTGGGCTATGGGACTAGGTGCAGGACCAGCTCATGCTGTTTATTTCTCCTTTTACGAAGTCTCTAAGAAGTTTTTGTCCGGTGGGAATCCGAATAACTCCGCTGCCCACGCAATTTCGGGTGTTTTCGCTACTATATCGAGTGATGCTGTGTTTACTCCAATGGATATGGTTAAGCAGAGGTTACAGATTGGGAATGGGACTTATAAAGGAGTTTGGGATTGTATTAGTAGGGTGATGAGAGAAGAAGGGTTTGGTGCTTTTTATGCTTCTTATAGAACGACTGTGTTGATGAATGCTCCGTTCACCGCTGTACATTTCGCTACTTATGAGGCGGTTAAGAGGGGATTGAGGGAGATATCTCCTGAATATGTTAGTGGAGGAGAGGAGGATGAAGGTATGTTGATTCATGCTACTGCTGGAGCTGCTGCTGGTGGCTTGGCGGCTTTGGTGACTACTCCGTTGGATGTTATCAAGACGCAATTGCAGTGTCAGGTGAATTGAAACGTTTTTTTATCTTTAAAGTATTGTTTATTGAGTATGTTAGAGAGCCAATGTGAATAGAGAGATAACACTATGATCTTAGAATCTTAGGTTTGTGATCATGAAATTCAATAATTGCATCTGGCATTACGATTTTAATGGGAATTTGGGATAGGCCATATATTGTGTAGATAAACTTGTTTTGACTTTAATGTGGTTATGTTTCCTCTCTATAAAGCTTGATCTGGTGAGCAAATTTTGTGATATAGTGTAAGTTACTCCAGTAAGCTGATTTTGTAGTTACTATGTAACTTTATAGCTTTGACAGTTCTGGTTTGGAACTGTTTTGAATTTATGATGCACAAGAATGATGAAGCTATTGGCTGAGAAAGTTGTATGAGTTTAAGGCTTTGAGAGTTCTGGTTTAAAACTGTTTTGAATTTAGGATGTAGAAGAATGATGAAGCTATTGGTTTAGAAAGTTGTATAAGTTTACAGCAATGTCGTTTCCCCTAGAACTTTAAGTGTCCTCCCTTGGAAAGTGGCAGGCTTTGATCTCTTTGTACATAGAATCTACTGATATTTAGGGGCTATGTTTCAACTTGTGTGGTTTCAGTAACGACTTGAAAGATGAAGAACAAATTTCAGCTCGAGGAGTAGAATCTTTGTTTCACTCAAATCATAACTAGAAGGAGCTATCTGATTTTGGGTTGTTTTGCCTTTTCTGAGTATATTTTTTTGGTGGTGTTTCAGGGTGTGTGTGGTTGTGACCGCTTCAAAAGCAGTTCGATCAGCGATGTATTCCGTACAATCGTGAAGAAAGACGGTTACAGGGGACTTGCCAGAGGATGGCTACCAAGAATGCTCTTCCATGCTCCAGCAGCTGCCATCTGCTGGTCCACTTACGAAGGAGTCAAATCCTTCTTTCAAGATCTCAATGGCAACTCAAACACAGCTTAAAGAAGACACAGATACACACACTTGTTCGGCTTATTTGCTTGCCTGAGTCAGGTGATTTCTTCATAGAGCTCTGCTAGGGTGTTAGTTTTAACACTTCCACTCCAGAGAGATTTCTGTTTGTATAATTATTTGTTCCCACATAATAATGTTGTCAGATTAGAGTTACAAGTTTACAACCCCCAAGGCCATTTTTTTCTGATTTTGCATCGAGGAGAAAATTTTGTATCTTTATTTATTTATTATGAGGAATACCATAAAGAGATAGGTGAAGCTTTAATGAGATTTCATTCTCAACAATAAATGAAAACATTTTCAATCTTCTACCTTCTTTGAGCAATTTAATTAACTCAATCTTGTTTATTTTGGAAATACATAAATAATAGTACAAGAGTAAGAGACAGTTAGTGTGTGGAGATTTAGCTGTCCGAAATATCCAGCAAGTGTTGTGAAAATCAAGAGAAAGAAGACAAAGAAGCAGAAGTGAGAATCCGAGATTGAGGCAGATGGCAATTAAAACAAGAAAGATGCTCTAGATACACTGACTTCCAGCTCATCCAAACCAAAACCAAACTAAACCAAACCTCTCTCTCTCTTACTTTTTTCACTATTAACTTTGAAATTTAGTGAATCCTAACGCTCTGGTCCCATCCCTTGTCTCCTCCATCATCTCTTGATTCTTGAACACACCCACTCTCTCCTCTCCTCTCTCTCTCTCTCTCTCATCAATGGCGTCTTCTTCACTTCTCTCCCTCTTCTTCTTCTTCTCTCTTCCTCTCATAGTCTACTCCATTGGCATCAACTACGGCCAAGTCGCCAACAACCTTCCTCCACCCAAAAACGTAATCCCACTCCTCAAATCCGTAGGTGCCACCAAAGTCAAGCTCTATGACGCCGATCCACAAGCTCTCAAAGCCTTCTCCGGCTCCGGATTCGACCTCACAGTCTCCCTAGGCAACGAGTACTTAGCCCAAATGAAAGACCCTGAAAACGCCAAGTCATGGGTGAAACAGAACGTTCAAGCTTACCTCCCCAACACCAAGATCGTAGCTATAGTAGTCGGTAACGAAGTCCTCACCTCCAACATCTCAGCTCTCTCGGCTTCCCTCTTCCCAGCTATGCAGAACATCCACGCCGCTCTTGTAGACTGTTCCTTAAACAAACAGATCTTCGTCACAACGGCACACTCTTTAGCCATCCTAGACGTATCTTACCCTCCTTCAGCCACTTCTTTCCGCCGTGACCTCCTCCCTTCACTCACTCCCATCTTAGACTTCCATGTCAAAACCGGCTCACCAATCCTCATCAACGCGTACCCTTTCTTCGCATACGAGGAGAATCCAAAACATGTGTCCTTAGACTTCGTTCTCTTCCAACCAAACCAAGGCTTCACAGATCCTGGCTCCAACTTCCACTACGAGAACATGCTCTTCGCTCAGGTTGATGCAGTCTACCACGCGCTTGATGCTGTCGGTATCAGCTACAAGAAAGTTCCTATAGTAGTCTCCGAGACTGGATGGCCATCTAACGGTGACCCTCAAGAGGTGGGAGCTAACTGTGACAATGCTCGTAAGTACAATGGTAATCTCATCAAGATGATGATGAGCAAGAAGATGAGGACTCCTATTAGACCTGACTGTGATCTCACCATCTTTGTCTTTGCTCTCTTTAATGAGAACTTGAAGCCTGGACCTACTTCTGAGAGGAACTACGGTCTGTTTAAACCCGATGGAACTCCGGTCTACTCCCTTGGTATCAAGACCTCATCCTCCTCCGGTGGTAGCAGTAGCAGCGGTAGCAAGAACTCTACCGGTGGTAGTAGTGGCGGTGGTAACAGTGGTGGCTCGTCCGGTGGTGGCGGCGGAGTCTACACGCCGGGTATCAATGAGAACCCTTCACCGGATTACATGTCTATTTCTTCCGCCGAGGTAAAGTTTTGGACTTTTAAACATTTGTCATTTCTTGTTTTACTAATTAAGAGCTAAAAAGATCAAATAAGTAAGTACTAATTAATGTGTAGATCTACTCTGTTGAGGTAAAGTTAGTGACTTTCGGTTAAAGATGGAATCTTTTTTTCTAAATAAACTGTGACTGTGTTGAAAAAGGTCGAATGTCTGTACAAATGTGTGTTTTTAGATTGGTTTATCACGTGGGTGGAGATTACATTACTTCTGTTTGGTCTGAAGTATCTTTCATATAGTAGTAGTACCTCTTTTTTGACTTGTTGACCTTTGTTGACATAAGCCAGCTTGTTGACGTTTTGCAGGGAAAAGGCAGATTCGTGGAGTGTGTGGTCTTCTTCTTCTTCATGCTTTGCATCATCCAGCTTCGGCTGTGAAAAGCTTTTTTCCCACTAGAATCTCGGGTGATGATGTAACGGCTCCCTCAATTTAATTTAATTAGTTTGTGTTGGAGGCTCCTTTCCATATACACATGGATCAATGGATTTTTAGAAGAAATTCACCATCTTTGTTGTGCCCTTTGCCACATCCTCTCTCCAACTCTTTTTTTTATTTGCCCTTTTTTATCCTTGTGTTGTTGAAGCTTAGATATTAAAATAATGAAAGCTTAGTTAATCTGATTTTTCATTTTTCTAAAGATGATGATGATGATCACAACTCTGAAGACAATTGAGTCAAGAGTACTGTAGCAGACATAATTAATCACTTCCACCCATTCATACACCTCTTTTCCTCGTTGTGTCACCAATCAATCTATGGTCCAAAATTATATTTATGTGAATGATATAAAATTTTCAGACGAACATAATTCATTCTTGATCATTTCACATCACATTTGCCTCTTTGATAGTCTCCAAAAAATGTTCAATAAGTCAAGTATCTACTAGGACTTGTACAGAAAGAATAATGACTACCATGAGAAGAGAGTGACTCATGAGCTAACAACTTTGGCAACGACCACGGTCACATCATCAAGCTTCCCTCCTGCATTTTGAAAGAACCAAAGATCAACTCTGAAACTGCTATTTTCTGCATAAATCGAAATTTCTGGTATACATCACCAATGTTTTCTTTTACCTGTGAGCTTCATTCCTAATGCCTTCTTCCAGAGAGGAACATCAAACCCCTGTCACATAAAAATGCATATAAGTGGATTCAGATATACTTTGCGTGTGACCGGAAATTCATTTTTTTGGTTCAGTTAAAATCTACCTTGGATCTTGCTTCCAATGCATATGGAGACTCAAAACCTGTATCTCTTGAATGACCACTCGCCACTTTAGCCAATAACCTCGCTTTGTACAAAAGAAACCAAGTTACTTCCACACTTGAGACTAAAAATCTATAAGGAGATATACATACATACATGACTCTACAACATCTGTATGCTTGGTCATTAGAGAAACGATCTCGTGATCAAATATATTATCAAAAAGCCCATCCGAACCCATCACGATTACATCTCCCTTCTTTACTTCCACTATGTGAAACTGCTTTAAGGTAAGAAGTATGTTACAGAAGAAGAGAACTAGCACAAATCATCAAAACTGGTAAAAAAATTAATTACCGATGCATCTAGATATGTTTGAGCTGAACCTTCTTCAGAGCTTAGTTGGTAAGGACAGTCAAAATAGTGTTCTTGTGGTGTAGTTGAAAAAATGATCTGACCTGAAAAGTGAGAATGAATCAAGATCTTTTAGTCAAAAGGCTGAACATAAAACAATATAGCACTTAAAAGTTACAGAAGGATAAGCAAGGAAAACAACCTTCTCGAAGCAGCTTAAGTCCACAGTCACCAACATTGCCTATTTTCAGAATACCAATTTCCTCAAGCATAGCTACAATTCTGCTTCACCAATAACCGCGACATCAAGCAATACAAAACAGAACAAAAAACAAACTTTGAAGAGAGTAACAATTCAGAATCTCACATTGTTGCAGAACCTGTGGAAGTAGTTGCGGTATGAGCTTTGTCAATGAGGAAACCAGGATCATATCTAACCTGTTCAAAGATGAAAAATTCAGAAACCATAAATCACTCTAATGAATAAAAGGAAGAGCAGAAGTACCTCTTCCTCATCGACTAAGCGAGAAGCATTAGCCATAAGTTCTTTGGAGAACAAGGAAGGATCAACATCTTGTTCAGCCCACCTGATTCAAAAAAAAAAAGATACAAACTTTAGCAATATTGAGATAATCTCACAAGAACTAAAATCAAAGTTAGCATAAAGCAAATAAGATGAGTACCCCGAAACACCATCTGCAACAGCTATGACTCCTCCTCTAAAGCTACTCACAAAGTAAGCATCTTCTCCACCTTTTTCTACCTATAATTTCGACACTATAGCTAGATTTTCAAACTGTATAAATTCTCTTTTATTCTGCATCATTACATTACATCAAAACAAGAACACAGAAAGGCCCTTGTGTGTACCTTATCTGGATGGGGAATAGCATGAATTCCGACAGATAAAGATAATTCAGGCCTGAGGTTGATACAAAATATGTTTTCTCAGTTATAGGCTAATTTTAGACCAAAGTGGAAAACGATGAAAAGAGAGGATAAAAAGCAAACCGAAGTGGTTGCAGTTCTGATGGAGCACAACGACAGTGAAAATCAACTCGACTAAAGTTTGGATGTGAGAGACGAAGCGATGGTCGGGAGTGAGGAACCATCATTCTCGTTACTGGAATCGCCATTTCCTGTAATGTGTTCTTGCTCTGTCTCTCCTTCATGTGGTTGAGACTTTGTGAGCTTTTACAGCTTTGCGAGATATATACTTACACAAACCACTAAGAAACAACAAGCACCAGTGGTCTAGTGGTAGAATAGTACCCTGCCACGGTACAGACCCGGGTTCGATTCCCGGCTGGTGCAAATATGTTGAGCTATGATGAATAATATCTTGAGCTGTGGTACTGAATCTTCGGAATCTGATTATAAACCTCGCTTCTCTCTGAGCTCACAACATATATATTTTTTTCTTATTTTTCTGGCCAATAATTTTCGCACTTCATAATTAAAATAACATTTTCGAATTAAATTAACAAAAAAAGTTTACTCCATACAAAGTGCCATATAGAACACTCGATACAAAACTTTGAAATTCAAAACTAACAAGTGTACCAGAACGATTTCACATACATAACTTTCAATTAATTTTACTTATTAGTGTGATTCTCAACTCAAATACATGAACAAAAGCTAGCCAGAGTCTCAAGCACTGATGTTTTCGACACTGGCGCTTTTATCTACTCTCTTGAATATCCCTGCAATCACCTGTTGTTTGAAATGCATAAAACACACGACTTAAAAAGACGAAGAAGAAGAAGGTCAAACCTATATGAGTTTACGAGGGTCGAAAAGTACCTTTCCAGGTCCCAATTCGTAGCTGCTCTTAAGTCCTTTGGATAAGAGAGTCTTTACTGTTGTCTCCCATTGGACTGGAGATGTCACCTGCAATTTTCAACACTCAAAACTTTAGTTTTACATTGGTGCGCACACAAAAGAAAGAAAGTAATACATAGCTATCCGAGTATAATTCTTTTAACCTGGCGTGCAAGTATCTTCTTGATTGTGTCTGGATCTGCATGAGGCAGTGCATCGACATTCGAGATCACTGGGATTCTCGGAATTCTGATCTCCGTTGCTGCCAATGCAGCTTCTAATCTCGAGACTGCTGGCTCCATGAAACTTGTGTGGAAAGCACCTGCAACAGCTAGACGAACCTACAGAACAAACAGCCAACAATCATGTTTCTTATAACCTCAAGGAAGACAGCATAACATAAGATTATGGAATTAGAGAGAGAGGATACCGTCATTCGGGCCTTGAATGACTTTGCTTTGGCTTCAACAGCTTCGATTCCCTTAAGACCTCCAGAGACTGCGTAATTACCCTGTAACAGCAGACCGCATTATGGGATGTGAAACTGAATTTTATAAGTCTAGAATGCAAAAAGACTCTTGGAGAACATATGTACCGGACACAAGTAGTTTGCGATTTGAACTTTGTCAGCTTCATCTACTTCTTGATTTGCTGCATCACACAACTGTTGAACCTTTTCTGAGTCCAAACCTATGATACTAACCATGGCACTCTTAGCAGCATCTGCAGCAGCCTGAAAAGGCATTTCATAAAAAAATTAAACAACCAAACACATGGTCACTACGAAGTCCAACCATCACAACTTCTACCTAAACTACTTGGCATAATCAGTCCACAAAATCTTACCTGCATGGCTTCTCCTCGAAGTTTAACAAGTTTCAGCCCGTCCTCGAAGCTTGAGAGTAAAAAAGACGAACGAAGAAAAAGAAATAAGGTGATGGTGCTCATAAATACAAATGGAACACAGTGAAATGTTTTCGTACAATAACATCTGAAAATTCATGCTTTTGCACCATAATCTTTCAGTTCAAGATATAGATTTAGCTGTTAAAAGGGGTTATATGATAAAATGTTTTTCGAATGACTCATTTACTAGCAAATGGATAGATTGAGCCTAACCCGACAGAAGTATTCTCCTTTTATAATCTCCCCCAAAAAACTTTCCTAATTTCAGTATCTTGTTGACATGATTCTGTATTGTATGATTAACTAACCTGAAGGCTCCAGCAAATGCCAGGGCAGTGTACTCTCCCAAACTGAGACCGCAAGTTACATCAACCGAGTTAATTATTTGTTCTCCGCCTTCACGAACACGGAGCAATTCCACTGCTGCCAAACTTGTGACATAAATAGCAGGCTGAGAAACCAAGAGACCAAGAGCTTAGACACCATACCAAAACGTACATACATGAATTTCATCAAACTGCCAAATTCAATTCTGCTGATTTCTGTTTTCCTCTTCTATTTTTTTTTTTTTTNGATCATAGATTTTAACAGGTCCGAAACCAAAATTGCAAAAATGAGACCAAGGGAAAAGAAAGATACCTGGCTTATAACAGTGGAATCAAGCTTCTCTTTTGGTCCATTAAGACAAATATCCAGAAGATCATAACTGAAAAGCCAACAATGCTCAACGTTCATCCACTAATTGCATATTGAAAACAAAACAAAAGTTTCAGCGAAAAGGAAACCTACCCCAAGATATCGTTAGCTTTCTTATACAACTCTCCAGCTGCTACAACACTCTGAGCCTCTTTTCCCATCCCTACTGCTTGAGCTCCCTACCAAATTGCAAATTCATCATAAAACAGACCCATTTATCAAGATACAATGCTCACATGGCTCTGAATTTTGTCACATTTACTTTTAATTGAAACGAATTCTGATGGATTACAGACTCTGTTACAATTACAATAAGCTTAATCAAATTCTTCAGTGTTGACATATCAGAATCTAAACCAAATAAAGATTGCACATTTCGAAATTCCCAAAACCCCGAGACGAAACCAATAGACAATAATCCACATTTTCAATATCCTATATCTTCCTAACGATTCAATCAAATTCGAGATGATCACACATTGAGAAGTACCTGACCGGGAAACAGAAAAGCAGAGGTGGGTTTGTAATCGGCGAACAGAGAATCATTAACACTAGTCTGAGATCCAGCGGAGACGCTCATTGAAACCCTAGATCGTCCGAGATTCTTAACTGAGAATCCGAGGGAAGAGGCATTTCGGGAGCTGCAGAGATTGTTGTTGAGAGATACGGAAGGGAGGAGCAAGGAAGTGGCCATGGCGGTGCGGCGTAGGATAAGAGAATTAGCCGGAGATGTGCGTAAGATAGTACGGTGAAGCAGTGAGCACATTCAGAAAAAGAAGTAAACCTTTTTTAAAAAAGCTTAAGCGGAGTTAACGATGATGGTAGCTGGAGGAAGATGAGACTGTCTCAACCCAACCGTTTTTGTTTCAATTGAACCGGGTTTTATAAACCCGGTCACAACACCAAACCGGATTATATTTTTGGATCTCCGGTCACTGGATCAATTAATCTGATTGTTTTTTTTTTTTTTTTTTTTTNAAAAAAAGCTTAAGCGGAGTTAACGATGATGGTAGCTGGAGGAAGATGAGACTGTCTCAACCCAACCGTTTTTGTTTCAATTGAACCAGGTTTTATAAACCCGGTCACAACACCAAACCGGATTATATTTTTGGATCTCCGGTCACTGGATCAATTAATCTGATTGTTTTTTTTTTTTTTTTTTGATAACCGTGTGCTTCCCAAAGGCTTTCTAGGCCCAAGGACTAATCCCACGAGGCCTGACTACTCCAATTTCGCGCTGGCCTAGGGCACCAGCGGGCTGGGTGGCCAAGTGGATTCGAACCCAGGGCGGAAGCTCCAGCCGGAACCCCTTTACCACTGGACCAAAGCCACTTGGTTAATTAATCTGATTGTTCATGGATCAATTCATCAATAGATTAATGATTTTCATTACCAGATGTAAGTGGTTGGTCTGAACTAGTTTAGCAATCCAATAAAATTGGTTTTAACCACTTTTATTATTATTGGGTGATGGTATAAATGAACATAATTTACATTAAATCAAATTAAAGAATACAAAACTTATCGGCTGAGGCAAAAGAATTACTTATTTATAAAGTTGGTTGTAATATTTATCATAATTTTGGTATTTTAAGTCTATTTCAAATCACAAATTTGAGATTTTTTTGTGATGTATATACAACTCCATTGTTTTATCATTGGTGGATTTCAAGAAAAAGATATTAATTAAAGTTGCAAAGTTATAGAAGTAGAACTTATAACTTTTTAAAAAAAAGATTCAAAGTTGTGATTTATATCTCAATTATATAGATGGTTGTTTGCAAAATGCTAATTCATTGTTGGAATAAATGAAGAAATAAAAAACTTATGTAAAAAGTTTTTTTTACAAGACATTAAATGGTTAGTGATATTCAAATTTACATTTCATTTCATAGTATTGCCATTCAAAAAAAAAAAAAAAAAACTTTCAACAAAAATAAATGAAGGTTATACATGCTTATTGTAAACCCAATAAATTATTGTGGGATTATAAGTTGTTAAAACTACTAATAGAATTCTTTGAGAAAGTCAGCTAAAAGAAGTTGATGATTTGATGGTAACACAATGTTTGTTGGTAATAGGTTTAATCAGAAAAATCAAAACACTCTATTATGAGGAAAAACAACAAAAGAGTACATCGAAATTCAAAAGGATGAACCACTTTCAATAGAGCAGTTTGTCCATCTTTTTAACCAAATCACAGAAAACCTTTTTCATTACAATAAAAATTTAAAATCCAACGATGTAAAGACTTATTAGCATCTTGGAAGATCCAACGGTGGAGCTTGAACCGATTGTAGCTGTCCTCGTCCATTCTCAACCAAGAAAACCATCGCCAAACCCCATCCCAAATGTGAATCAATGTGACAATGCATGAACCATGCTCCTACGTTACATAAAAATAATGTCAAAATATTAGTATTTAAATGTGGGTTGTATCAGCTTAACCAAAAGATTAAAAATCATACCTGGATTATCAGCTTCGAACCGGATTGCAACCCAACCACCAGGAGGTGTACCAATGGTGTTCTTCTCCGGTGGGTCATATAAGTTGAACTTAGCTGGGTCTGTTCTCGGGTTAAAGTTCCCGAAACCCGACCCCACAACGTAGAATTGGTACCCATGTAGATGCATAGGATGATTCTCAATCGTCACAATGCTTGTGTCATGTAACACTATCTGAACATTAGCTTTGTACCTGAGTTTGTACGCTTTGGTTCCTTTAATGGGTTGCCATAGACTGCGGCTAACGTTACCGGTGTAATCGAATTGCACCGGTGGAACAGGTGGGAAATCCGTCGTGATGATTCCAGGTGTGCCTTGGTAAAATGCTTGCATGACTGAGTTACTTCGTGGTAGCACGAAAGACTGGTTGTTTATGCTGGCCGCGAACCGGGTTCCATTAGGACCCTGACAACGAGGATTGTTCGGGTTGGCGCAGTTTATCAGCCCCAAACCGACGGTGAAAAAGAGGCTTTCGTCGATTTGTTGCGGTACTGGAGCTTGTTTCCAGTACCGCTGACGGTTAACGAAAGCCGTTGCGGTGGCAGTGTCGTTGAACCCGGGAAGAACGGGGAAAACCGGAGCGATTTGTCCACGGCCGCGACCACGTTGACGTGGAGCATTAACATACTGGAAGATACCAGTCGTGGTTGTGTTGTCAAAAGGGGCATTTGCGCTATTGTAGGCGCGAGCTGCCATGTAGTAGCGTCCGGGACGCTGGTTTGCAGTGAGGAGAACGTTAATGGTTTGACCTGGACCGATCATTATCACACTCGTGGTGAATGGTTTTACGTAGGCTGAATCGGTCTCAACCACTGTGAGCTGATGATTTGCGACTGAGAAGAAGAGCTCCTGGTTCATAGCGGCATTAATGACACGGAGCTGGACTGTTTCGCGGGGAAAAAGTGGGATACGTGTGGTCTCGGCCTTGGAGCAACGGTATAGATCACCAGGTTGACCGTTGATCGTGTAAGCGTCAGATACATTAGGTGCTGCTCCGGTGAATTGTGCTTGCTTCAAAACATCCATTGGGTTTCTATCCCACCACTCACCTGTTTCTCACCACAAAGAATTGTCAAACACTAGTACTTGTGACTGAAATAAATGCAAGATGAAGTGATTAGAAGTTATAGATCATTTACCTAGAAGAATTGGGATGTCACGCTTGGGCATAGGGAAGGAGGGATAAGGAGAACCGAGGCGAGGGTAAATGATGAGAGCACCATACACCGTGGCTCTGAGCCATCGGCTATGAGCGTGCCACCAAAGTGTACCTTCTTGGTCCTCGATCCTGATTCTGTAAGTGTAACTTTGTCCTGGCTGGATTGGACACTGTGTTATGTACTCTGGACCATCAGCCCACGGATTCCGCAGTTGTCTGATTCCATGCCTGTCCATGAAACAGAGCAAAAACAGAGTAAATAACAGAGCAAAAACAGAACCGAACATATGTTGTTTGATCATAAAATCTTATATATTTTACCAGTGGAGACTAATGTTGTAGCGGGCTTTGTTGATGACGGTGATTGCGAGAGAGTCACCGTTCCTGACCTCAAGCGTTGGACCAGGATACTGACCATTCACGGTGATGGTTTGGTGAGTTCTGCACAGCCTCTTCACTGGTTTCGCCTCGATCTAATGTCACCAAAGAAAAGATCGTCCATTAAATATTTACTACATTCATAACGCTGGAACATACAAACAACCTGTAATATATGTAGGGTGATTAGCTAGCTTACCACAAATTCTCGGACGTGAAGTTCAGCGGAAGCGAGAAAAGCAAAGTAAGAAAGAAGAGCAATGAAGGCTACAAATGAGAATTGACGGTGAGACTCCATTGAGGCTGTACCGTGAAGCTCTGTGTTGGAGACTTGTGTTGTGAGTTTTGAAAGGAGAAGGGGAGTGGTATTTATACACACTAAAGCGGGAAACAACAGTGCTTATTGTGAATTCGTTAGCAAATCAATATTTTAATTATATTTGGTAAAGAGGGATTAATATTAGGTTTAGAGTAAGCAGGAGGGAGAAAAAAAAAAAGAGCAAAAAAAATCACAATGGGTTTAGTTGATTTGGTGCACCCACTTGACTAATTTTGTACTCGGATCATCCAATTATTTGAATACAAATCATGCAAATTAAAACTTTATAAGATTCTTTTAGTTTGTTTATATATAAACTAAGACTATGAATAAGTTGAAAAATCGCCGTGCATTATGCATTTGTCACATTGACCTCGGCAAAAGAATCTATAGTGAAACTGTAAAAAACATAACAAAGAAAATGTTTAGTACTTAATCTGACGTAAACACAATGCATGTCACCTTTACTCAAGTAACTTTTAAACTTAATTCTGAGTTTAATATTTACTTCTTTTTGGGGGGTCAAGAGTATAAACATGGAAATCGACATTGTGTACGGTGTCTAATTAACAACTAATCAAATGGAATAAAATTTACAAAAAACTAAGTTAATTAAAGGATATATTTGGTGACCATTTTCTTCTCATGAAGAACCATTGGACCACTAACCACTAGACTCCTTGTAACATATGCCGAGAAACTTATCTTAATATCAAACTTATCAACTATTGAACAATTTTGTTGATAAGTTTTATGTACTATTCATTCCTCCAAAAAATATATCCTAAAGATTTTTTATTAGCCTTATTGAAATGTTCATGTTAAAAGCTTAAATCATTTGACACTTTCACCTAATTAACATCGATTATAATGTGAATAGTCAGCCAGATGAAAATAATAATGTGAATGCAAATTAAGAAAAAAGTGGTTCGAGGAAGTTGAATTCTGTGGTATGGATTTGGTATAGAAATAACTAACTAACCATTCCTGATTTTGTTATTTTAAAATGAAATGTTAGTTGACCTTTTTAATCTTCCACATATATAATATATATATAACCTATGGTATGGTTTCCATTAAACTGTGTTTACCAATGAAAGTGAAATTGAATAAATACCATCTAGCTAACACTGACTTTTATCGACTTTTGTTCTACAATTTGGAATGAGTTCAGATTTGATCACTTCTAAATTATGTTAAGAATTATGTGACTCTGAAGTATACGTATTTGGACATCTCTAATTGTAATATACACAACTCCTAAACTTAAAGGATACATAGAAAGATCGTCATAGACCTGTAAATCAATTCGCTATTTGTCAACTTTGATACATCAAAAGTCAGGAGTTTAACGACAATCAAGCTACTAACTAAAATGTAACTAAAAAGCAATATAATGATCAATATTTAAGTAAACATGTGTATTTGGGGAACTAGGAAGCAGGTTAAGTTTTCTAACTTTAACAGATCTGATATCATCCGACTTAAAAAAAAAAAATTCATTAGCTCACTTAACTCACACCCAAATCAAGTGGACCTCGTGTTAAATTTAGGTTGCCTGTAAATTGACATATTTGGTAATGATGCGACTGTATATGCTGACATGCATGAGCAGTGAAACCTGATGAAAACAATGTGACTTTTTCTTATAACATAATAATAATTCAGTCTTATGGGTTTTGCTAAACTCCAATAGTTTAAAAGAACTTTATCAAAAACGTTAAAACCAATTAAGAAATTTTATCTATTTTAAGATTTAATGGATTGTGTTTGTATCTTATGCACATATACAATAACAATATATGAATTGAATACTTATTGGATCATCATTTATTTTTCTTTAGAATAGATAATTCAATGTTTAAATTATTTTCTAATTACAAGTTTCTTTCATCTAGTTTATAATAATGATCATCTTGATTCTTGGCTTTCCTTATTTGGAAAATTAGTTCTCTTATAGTATTTCTCTGCCATTTCCCACATCAAAGACACAAAACCAAAAAAAAGAGAGATTTATATGTGCCTTGGTTAATTCCAAGACAAAATACATTCTTTAATTAATTAATTTCTCGTAAATCGTAGTGACTTATAAGCCTTGACCCACTTTTGGATCTTAGCATATGTAAAGTTGCCTAGGTAATTGTAAGCAGCTTCCGAGGGATGAATAGAGTCCCAAAACAAGTGATCGGAATGATTCTGACAAGTCCCCGAAAAGTCATTACACAGGAGGCTAGCTTCAAGGTATCCTGTCCCGCAACATCCTTTCCTAGTCTCCTTGAACCCTAATTACATTTACACCATCATGGATTTGATTTCATAAGTTACTAATAGTAGAAATCTAAATGACTTGCGATACAAGGAAGAAATAGCATATAGTACCATATTTGCTAGGGTTTTGTATCATGTCCATCACAGGGTCGTAGACGTTGGCGTAAAGAAACTTGCTTCCCGGTAGAGAAGCTTCGAGTTTAGGCAGTTTCTTCACAAGTTTCTGATTGTACAAGACTGAGTCTTTGTTCTCTTGTTCCAAGCAGTTTCTGCTAAAGAATATTTGGGATTTAGCAGTCATTTGAATCGGTAAACACCCAATCGGCGGCAACCCTCCAACCAACATATTCCGGCAGCCTAAATCGTAAAGCTCCTGCACACAGTACGTAATACTGACTATGGACCAAATATGAAATAAATCTTCAGAATAGTGAATTACGCATTAAATGTGGTATTATCAAAGAGCAGTTCTAGATACCGGGGAAGATTATGGGCCGAATGTTTGGAATTTTCACGGTTTTTATATAAAAAAAGATGTGTATATATATATGAAAGAAACTATTAATATTTTGAGATATTACTCTGACAAGGCTGTCAAGCCTCTTGAGGAGAAAGTCTTGGTAATCAGAGATCTGAGGAAACTCGAGACGCCTCGTGGGGATATCGTAATTATTGAAGATGAAATCGTTAGGCCCTGCGCTTATGATCACTAAAGCGTTGTTAATAATCTTTATTGCTTTCTGGTCTCCTACGATACCTTTGAGACGAGCAGTGTAATTCATGAACATTCTTGGTTGGACTGAGACCGGGATCGCTTGGCTCGAAAGTGAAGTCCAATCATCGTATCCCGCACCAGCTGATGCGAAACAGACACCAGTGACAATGTCTTGATCTGAAATGTTTGGTTGTAGAAAGGGAGGAACAAACTCTTTGATGTTGAGTTTGGAGGCAAGGATGTCAGATATTAGTTTTCCGTTTGAGAATCTTCCGGTAGCTTCGTGGCCGCGAAGATCAACGCCGTAAGGGAGATGATTAGCCTTGAAGATGGTGGGGTAGTAGTTGTTGTTTCCCGTGTCTGCCGTTGAGTCGCCAAAGATTAGAATTGCCGGAAAAAGCGGTTTCCTTTTGGCGTTTGAGGCTGCGTTGCAAGATGCGAGGACTGTTGCAACGAAGAGACCAAATATTATGTTTCTAGATATAGACATTGTGAAAATATTTTGACCCTTTCGAGTGATGAAAGATTTGGATGTAATAAGTTTGTTAACATAACATAACTTTTTTAAGCCATTAATTATGATCGTTAATAACGCCAGAAAACATGAGTTACATTATAATTACTATCACTTTTAAGTTTTAACAAAGAATAAAGTCATAATTTGTGGAATCCATGCGGACCGTGGCATAGGTTTTTGTTTCAACCATGCAACCGAAGATTCAAAACTGTGTGAATCTTTACGTTTCTGAATCTATACTGCCGTTGCAAAGTGTTCATCGACAACTCAATCCAGTCTCCTCGAATATCTCATGTATTATCAGATTACAAAGCTTGGAAATTATGAGCTCAAAAATATGATAGTTTTAGTGATAATCTGCTTTTAAATCATTCGATGACCACAGTCTAATTTTGATGGTATTAACCAATTGACTTATGTAAATTTGTAAATCGTGCAGACGTCGCTGCAGAGTGACTACAAAATTTAAAATTTATTGGGCTGATTTGATACATAATTAGGGCCCAAACGCACATAATCTCTGTTTATAACAGGTTAAAATCTTGTCCATGTTATGAAAGTTGATTGAAAGATTGGAATGGAGAGCCACATAACAAATATACTTTAACCAATACTACATGATACAGTCAGTGATTGATTTTCTGGAAATATGATTGTTGTTAATTATACAAAAAAAAACTTCTAAAATTAAATGTTGTGATTTAGATTCTCTTGACACGGGAACTTAGCTAGCTTCAAGATAGCACAACGTGCATCAGCTTTTGATCATACAAGATAAGGATCCTTGCACACAAGATTAGTTACCTTATTTTGTCGTTAATACCATCAGGTTCTTCCCCCTTTCAACACTTTTCTGTCTCATATTTATATTTTCTTGTAAACACAAAAAATCTAGTAAGCTGTGAGTTAATCTTTCCAGAATCTACAGTTCATCATATTTTAATTGCAGAATTTAACGTATTTTCAGTTTAGATCTGCATTGGTCCTTTGTCGTTTTGAACCATTAATTAAATTACCGTTCTATTTAATATATAGTTTGAACATTCTCATATTAAAGCTTTAGTCCCTATCATTTTTTATGTATTGGTGGTAATATTAGCATACATTCTCATATCCAATAAAAGTTGTATATTCTCAGAAAAGTATGTCAAAGGATTAACTTCAGCCTCCATATATACGTACATAGTTTTCAATTGTTCACCCATAGAAGCTCATAATATTTACATATACGTAACCCAAAAGCCATAACAGAAAAACAAACGTAAGATTGAAGTTTGTAACCGGAGCTGGAAAATAGACCTTGATTCATTGAATTGTTTGACCAAAAATGACAGCTATATGTCTTTTTTTCTTTTTATGTCTTTCTTTCCTTCATTTTTAAATGCCATTTTCACTTCAGTTAGATTAGTCCTAACCACATTACGGCGTGGAAGAAAACAGAAAACACCGGTGTTAAACTGTTTCTTCTTTATTTTTATATATATATATATATATAAATCCTATCGGCTAATCTAGTTAACCGCGATAGAAATCACCGAAATATTATAGAATGGACTTTTCTATGATTCAATAGATACTATAAATTCCAAGTGTATTCAAATCAACGAGTCATAAAATTTATGAGATCCATGGATTACACTGTCTATCCAAAATTGAAAATACTAATTAATCAACTAATGTTTAGGGGTAATCGGATCGCGTGATACCAAACTACCATCCTCACTTTCATTCTTTATCATCAATAATGTTCTATAATCCACCGTGGATGGGAAATTAAAAATGTTGTCCAATGGAGGCAAAATACAAACTCGCATGGCCCATGTCAATCAATTATTTTGATTAACAATAATTAACCCTTTTTTTTGTCATAACAATAATTAACCCTTTTTAACAATAACTCGATAACCCTTTTTAAATTATATAAATTTCATCATTCAATCATAAGTAAACATCCAAAAAATAATTTTGTGGCGCGCACGAGACTAATTCATTAATACTAGAAATTATTACAAGTTACTTAACTAAATTTGAGCGCCGCTCGTACGTAGTCGGTGCCCGAAACCTCCGTGCTACGAAGCTTCCTCATACGTCCTTGATCCCAATTTTCATTAATCATTTGATGAATGTGTTTAACCAAACCTTAAGCACCATCAAAGTCGCTAGTTCTACCAATTTTAATTATCATCAAATGGTAGTTAACGCCTCGAGAATCATAATTAATTAATTAACCTATAACCCTGAAAATGGGAGAATCATGAGCACTAGTAGTTAAGATATAACTTACTCGTACATTTTGGTACATGCATTACTTATTTGATATTAACAGTGTCATAATTAAACATCGAATAAGACGTACTAATATTAATAAATTGTGCGGTTCCAGTCTTAAGTTTTTGTCTTTTCGAGATGAGACATGTGATTAATAAGCTTTCAAACTTTTTATATTAAGACATGAAGACAAAACAATATGGTTTTCGTAGATTCTTCAATTAATTCGAATTTAATGATGTTTATGTATCTAATTAAAATATTTATAAGTTCTTTCATGATGTTTTAATAACAAATAGTTATAGGATGATGTTTCAGTAACAAATTGTTATAGTTTAATACTAGTGTTCAATCAAATTTTGATTCGATTTACAATTTGGATATATATTAATTAAAATATAACCAAATTAGTTTACATCTTCAAAACGTGGTTTTTGAAGTTTCGGATGCCCAATTTAAAGATGTATTATCTCGATCATCTTATTTTCTATAGGCCAGAACACTATTGAACAAGATTTTTTTAATTCTACATATATTGTAAAATAGGTCTTTAAGTTTGTTGAAATATCGGTTAATCAGGTGGTTCTTTTTATAGCAACAAGTGTTATTAAAGACCATCGATATCAATCATACATAGCAAGTCAGGGACTTGTTTGACTTGCAAATCAACTAGATATTGATAGGTCAAGTTAATACCCATAGTTCTTTGTCTTTTCATGTGTTATAGTGTTACATGCCTATTGGTTTAGTGACTATGTTTACTTTGTAAAAACTTAGACCACTTATTTGAGTTTAATAAAATTATCATTGCAACAAAAAAAAAACCCCAAATTAGTTTAGTGCTTCATTTTATGTAGTTTGAATTCAATTTTTTTATTATTATTAAAAGATAGATTTTAGGTTGGTCTGGAGTCAAGTACGTACGGTTTCAAATTCGGATTAAGAACTAAGAAGTATATATATGGCAATTAGCAGAAAAGTACCATAAGTAATATACCAAACTACCAATAATCAAGCACCCCAATTTAAATACAAACGCTTGATTATCAGAACTAGTATTATAATGTGTTTTCTTTAGCCTATAGAATGGACCCACGAACTATATAATAGCTGCCTGAGAGAGCCTTTGAGTTATGGAATACTGACAATACGGAAAGGAATATAAGATAAAAATGTGTACTGTCTTACTCTTTTAGATATTTTGATACTTATATATTTTCTTTTAATTTTTTTTTTGGTCTTCCTTTAAAAACAATTATTATATCTCTTTTTTTTCTTGGTCAACTAGATATTATTTGTTATTCAACATTATGTTTTTGTCATTTTGACAGCTATTTTTCCCTTTTTCCCTATTATAAAAGTTCAATTTTTGGCAAATTGCATAGATATTAGTTAACTTTTATTTTTTAAAAAGTAGAAGATAAAAAATTAGACCATTAGTGTCTCATATTATATGTATAGATTTGATATATACAATATATCTGTATTTGATATATATTCAAAAAATTAATAGTAAACAAAATTTAGACCAAGAGCATTTACCTCCATTCGATCTTTCTTTCACGTGATTATTATACATAGATTCACAATATGTTAAAAAAATCATGTACATGTATACACATGCGAATTATACATAATTACATATGTTGCAAATTAATCATAGATAATACAAAATATAAATGGTATCTTAGAATTCATATACAAGATATATATATATATATATATATATATACATAAAATGTTCTCAATATGTCATAATGAACATCTATATAACTGTCTTTTTTTATTCTTCATCTGATATTAATGAAGGAACAGAACCAAGGTTCGATAGCTTTAGAAGCAGAAACAGAATAACCAAAAACAGAAAGAAAGAAAAAACAACATTTTAATGAAAATGGTCTAAGCTTCCTTGCTTTTTATTTAACTGTCTTCAACAACATTTTTAATTTCTTGTTATGAGGGGTAATTTTTCTGAAATCTTATTAAAAAAATAGAAATTCCTTATATTTTGAGAGACAAGTCATGGTGAACTAGTACTAACTTGTTATGTTTTCTGATTAGTTATAGAAAAATTATATTACTTAATACTTTCATGTCTTCTACCAGATAATGATCCATAATAGTTGTTAGAAACTTAATCATTAGATAGGTACATAAATTTGAGTAAAATATAGGAAAAATGCCATAAATTTTGTAAATTAAGCTCCATAAGGAGATTAAGGAAGGCTGCTTAAGTTAATCACAATACCAAGGAAGGGCATTCCAGTAAACAACACATATCATTTTATTTTTTGTTCACTCCCTATATATACAACAACCTAGTCTTCCCCACAAACATAACACATTCAAAACATAGAAACCAAAAAAACAAAACTTCAAAGAGATTTGTCTGCAAAGAAGCTAGAAGATATGGGAAACAGTTTACGATGTTGTTTGGCATGTGTACTTCCATGTGGAGCTTTAGATTTGATCCGAATCGTACATCTCAACGGTCACGTCGACGAGATCACTCGTCCCATGACCGCCGGAGAAATCCTTCAGGCCAATCCTAACCATGTCTTAAGCAAACCATGTTCTCAAGGAGTTGTACGTAAGATCTTGATCTTGTCCCCTGAATCTGAGCTTAAACGTGGAAGCATCTATTTTCTTGTCCCGGATACTTCCTTACCGGAGAAGAAGAAGACCACAAAGAAGAGAAAAGATCTCGGACGACGGAAAAAGAATGTCGAAAATCCCGAAAAAGAGATCAATACTACGAGATCTTTAAATAGTAGTACTGGTCATAATATGATCTGTACTACTACTAAGAAGGATCTTGATTTGACCTTGTGTGAGAAATATTTGGAAGATGTTTTGGTGTCCAAGAAAATGTGTTCGACCGGAAAAGAGAACCGCCACCGTCGAAGAAATAGTCGGTCTGCGTCGGTCTCATGGCAGCCACATCTTGATAGCATCGCCGAGGATCTTAACTAGTATAGTTTTTGCTTTCCCTACTCTGTCTGTATTTTCTTTAAATTCTTTTTCTTCTTCTTTTGAATTCGGAAAAAATCGGATTTCTAATTAACATCCCCCGGAGATAAATCTTTCAATTTTTTATTTATTTTATGTTGGTTTGATATATGTCAGTAGAAACAAAACTATGTAATGTGTACTAATGTGGATAAGTAAGATCTATGTTAAATTTATGGTCCAGTTTTTAGTCCGTGGCAAAGAGGACAAGATCCTAAGTTACGATCATATAGTCATGTCATTATAAAACACATAAACCGCATATGTAGCTGGATCTTATGCCAGGAATAAAAATTTAGTATGAAGACGCAATAAAATTCCAAAGTACAGAAAAGAATGCTTAACGTGTACCAAAATGCAAAACGACAATGTAGACATTGTGTTTTGGTAACTAGATTATAATTCATTAGCTACATGTCAATTGAATATAAAGATCAGAATTAAACTGAAACTGAAAAAAAAGTATTTGACCAATTAGTTAAGTTGTGAATTTGATGACTTTGTTAACCGGTGGTGATTATAAATTTATAATATCAAATGAAACGACTAAAGATATTAGAAGAATTGCATGATCAACTGTAATGCAACGTATTTAGACTAATTGGTTTAGTATTAAAATTTTCGGTGGTTAAATAAAATAATTGTTGTGATAATATATAGTTAATGCGAACTCAAAACGGCGAAAGGTATTTAAGAAAGAGTGTCAATGAAACGTCAGGCAATCATGCAGGTTGGCACATGTAGATGTAGTCATGTAGGTGGACCAATTGAAAAGACTTTTGAAGCTGAAAAACATACCATATGTTTACAAATAATATAAAATTGATTTCCAATCATATTATGTGCAAAGTAAGTTGATGCTATTAACTATATGTGGACAAATTAAATAAAGACCTCAATGATTAAACACGAAGGAGCCAATAAAATTGAAAAATCTTAGATGTTGGGTACTTTTTCTAATAAAATTGGCAAATTTAACTACAAAGAGCTGTACATGGTTTTGAGAATACCACACACCATTTAAGTTTTGTTCCAAAAATATCATTAGTACTTTTGAATTTTCAGCAATATCATAAAAGAATGTGAATTAATTCAAAAACTTTTTTTTCCCTTAACATCTATTTTGTAGGTGATATTTAGAGCTCCCCCTTATTTAAAGATTAAACGAATGTGAATGAATTTAAAGTAACTTTTTTCTTGCCAACATTATTAGGAGGAATTTTAGAGGTATGAGACTGAGACAAGTCTAAGTCTTGTTGTCATCTAAAAATTAACTTTAAAACCTTCAAGTTTTACGCACAAGAAAACACACACAAAATATACAATTCCCGACTAACAAAATTCAAAAATTCATGAGATCAAAGCTACACAATCTAACTAACAAAATTCGAATTTCATGATCCATAAGTTCGAATACACTGGAGACATCTACAAGTTAACAAATGGAAAACAATTAAAAAAAGCTAAAACACAGAAAGAAAGAAGAAAATGGTAGAAAAATAGTGAAGAAAATGAAAGCTGGCGAGGGCATCTGATACGGCTGCCTTCACATGGATTCCCATCCTTTATGTCCCATTTCTCTAAACACCCATCTTTCCTGTTTTCATTTTATACTAAAACTTAAATTTAATTTGGTGTAATTAATATCAATGCTCTTATTGTTGATGTTGACCACCATTTTTAACAAGACATAGATGAAGTTATATTATATACTAGCGGTTTATCTGCGCTACGCGTGGAATAGATTAATTTTGTTTTGTCTTCATTTGTTTTATTCTTGAGATAACAATATTCTAAAAATATTTTGGTAATTGTATTATAGTTTTGAAACAGTTTTTCTCATGTTATTTTAAAATTTTTATGATACATAGTCTCTATGATTTACTATTTGACAGTGTATTTTATGACCGTGAATTTGATGTAGTAGAATTTTTTTATTTTATATCTGCCACATGTCATTTTAAGATAATGTTTTTTCATTTACATATTTTTTTAAAAAAAATATATGACGTTTTAAACTTCAAAAGATAAATTGACTCTATAGTCATTTTCTATTTAATTTTGCTATATTTTTTCCCTATATTTTGAAGAATTTTTCTTTTTCCACTTTCTTTTATTTTGTTTTGTTCTTGAGATAACAATACCCCACAAAAATGTTTTGGTACTTATAGTATAGTTTTAAGTTTTTCTTCCTCATATTTTTTTTTATACAGACCGTAAATTTGATATAGTAGAATTGTTTATCAGTATATCTACCCCACATCATTTTGCTAAGATTTTTAATTATCATTTTAGTTTGCGATCATGATTTTTGTTTATTTATAACTGTAATTCCTATATTTATTGATATGAATCTTGTTAAGTCAATAGTTTATCATTTGTGTTTGATAAGATAACTAATTATCTTTAATTGTAGTGTCTAATATTCTATTAGAAATTAAAATTATTTTTTATTTTCTTACCACCATGAAAATTTGAAATAGTTGCTAATCATTTTGATATATGTAGTTATTTTTAATATCAATTTTTTTATTTTCGACATATTTAATTTTGTTCAATATATGTCGCCTCGGATTTCAAAGATTGATTGTCTCTATAGTCATTTTCCATTTATTTTTGTATATTTTTCCCTGAGCTTTAAAGATTTTTTCTCTTCCCACTTTGTTTCATGTAACCGAAAAATATTAACAGTATTTTGATATCTGAATGAATACATATCAAATAGACTGATATTATTATATTTTGTTTTTTTAATCAAATTGTTTTAAATATATTGACATAAATTTTCATTAATTTAATAGTTTATGATTTGTATAATATAAAATAATCAAATATTTATAAATATAACATATTATTTACAATTAAACTTAATATTTTTTTAATAACCATCATTTGTGAAATGGTTGCCAAGTTTTTTTATTGATGGTTAATATTTTTGTTTTGTGAAATATCTAATATGTTTCACACGATCATATGTTTTTGTTATCAGAGACTCTGGTTCGAGGTTTCAAAATATATTTTCTCTCTTGCCAGTTACATTAGTTAATAGTGGAATTTTGAGGTTGAAAAATTGACGGAGATAAAGAGTTGTGGTTATTTACATATTTTATTTGGTTTTCTCGTGTTTAAAAGATTGTCTTTCCAAATGTATAAATCAGAATATCGGACTAACTGATTTCAGTATGTATATGTTTCACATTTTTAAATTAAATATTAAAATGATTTATACTTTATTAGAATTGATATCATGTATGACTTTTGAAATTCTTTTTGTAATTAAATGTACTGGAACTAATGTAATTAATATTTGAAGTATATATTAAATTGATTATGTTATTAAAATTAAATATTTGAATGATGTGGAGTACATGTGGTTGATGAGGTGTCTTAACCAAAAGAGAGAAAAATTAACTTTATGTATATACTAGTGGTTGATCCGCGCTACGCGCGGAATATATTACTTTTTCGTTTCTATTTCTTTTGTTTTTGGGTTAATGATATCCAACACATATTTTTGTAATTGTAGTACATTTTTTTGAATTTTTTGTGATCTTATTTTAAAAGATCTATTATATATAATCTATGCGATTTATCCGATTCCTATTTAAAAATGTATTGCAATTTTTTTTGTCATGTTGTTTTAAAATATCCATAATTATATACATCTCATGTCATTTTACCAATATTTTTAATCACACTATGTTAGTGTGCCATCCTGATTTTTTTAATTTATTTTAATTGTTAGATATATTGATATGAATCTTGCTTACGTTAATATTTTATGATTAGTGTTGGATAAGATAATTAGTTATCTATCAATTCGGAGTCTAATATCTTATTACAAANAGTGTTGGATAAGATAATTAGTTATCTATCAATTCGGAGTCTAATATCTTATTACAAACTAAAATGATTGTTTTAATCTCT
>OVAP01000736.1:0-30733 GCA_900406295.1 Aurinia saxatilis
GTCACACTACGGGAGATTCTTTGAGTTAAGGAAAGAGATCATATCTCGTCTTCATTCTTAAATTTTATCTATTTCCTTAACGTTGTGTGCTTACTTGGTTAAATTGTTAATTCTGTAGTAGTTTATAAATATTGATGTTACAAATCCAAAGCTAAGTCTAATCTAGACATGTGGCTAGCTAATTTCACCGCATTATTAAGAAATCCATGCCAATGTGGATTCTCTTAGAGCACCCATGAAATTTCTTAAGCCATCTCATGAAATTTTTAGCCTATGTGGATGCTCTTAATGCATCCATAAAAGATTCTGAGAATCTTATCAATGTGGATGCTTTGAGACTATCCATGAAATTTCTCAAGTTATCTCATGAGATTTTTTTAATCAATGTAGATGCTCTGTAAGCATCTGAATTTCTTAATTTTTTAAGTCATCTGATCACGAGATCTTTTTATTAATGTGAATGCCGTTAGAACATTTTAGAGCATCCATAAAAAACTCATAGAATTCTTACCAATGTTAGAGCTTCCATAAGAAACTCATGAGATTTCTTACCATTCCCAGGTACTAGTCAAAAGACTTATAACAATACAATATTTTTATAAAAAGTAAAATAAATCTATACAATTTAAATGATGTTTTGAAAGTTTGGAATTAAATCGTCCAGTGTTTTAGAATTGAGATTTTCTTTTTTATATAGAAAATCCAATATGGTGTTGTCATTTAAATGACGTTTGGGATAGTTAACCATATATTTCCTATATACTTCCCTAAAACTCGGCTAACACAAATAAAAAACTTTTGGTTTTATTCATTTGATACGATTTTAATGGCCAACTATCACTTTCTCCAGACTATAATCTCGTCTAAACCATATGTTGACTTGGTTCTTTTTTGTATTTAAGTTTAGCAAGGCTATAAATAGATTTTAACCTATAAATAGATTCTTTACAAAATAAAGAAACAGTGTTTTCACACAAAATACATTATATAATCATCTTTGTTTTTCATATACATGATCTTTTATATAATAAAATGAATAAGCTCATACTTTTTATGTCGATCATTGCTATGTGTTTTTGTCCCAACGAAGCTTGCAAGAAACCAAATCATGTAGTAATTCATAACCTACTCGATTCTCGTGAGATTCTAGACATTCAATGCCGCAGCTGGCGTGGCAGAAGAAGAACTTACACATTAAATTACAATGCTACTCCATACATCATTGCTTTCGAGGATGCTCCTTATCCGGATAGGACACAATGGACTTGTGTTCTTAGACACGGGCCTAAGCTGAAGATTTATTATGATATTCAAGTGTATCGCGCTGGCACACATCCTCGATGTGGTCAATTACGTGTATGGACTGCTAAAACGGATGGGGTTTGGTTTACAAAAAATTATTGGAAACCGTCTGTGCTCGCGCTTCTATGGAAGATCGATACTGGTAATTAATGGAAGATGTTTACAGTTTACTAATGCTTTTCTCTTTTACGTCCGATGCTAGTCTAATCTGTTGGTTTATCTCTCGTTAGTTCCATCAGTTCAATTTTCAGAAAATGTTGTAATAGTTGTGATAAAAGTTTTCGTTGAGTATATTTTTACACTACATTACTTCAATTTCGATTCAACACCAACTGAAAAAACAGATCATAGAAGTGTAAAGATTTGAAATTGGATTTTCATTTCTATAACACAAAAGAATTACAGTACCAAATGTACATTATACAGCAGCAGCACCTATAAGACTCAGCCAACAGAAATAGACAATTCATCGCATGAATCAGAAACATCAATGTTCTGGTTCCATTTCTCAAAAACTGATCTAAATTCCGAAAAATCTCTATGCGATCTAGACAAGAGATCAAACACATGCCGCTTAGTAGTAAGATCCAGCTCAACTCCCTCGTCAATGCATTGCCATAAAATCTTTTTCACTCTTTCATTATCTTTCTCCTCGCACAAACCGGAGATGATAGTCCGATAAGTCCGTCGATTCGGCATTACCCCAGCTTCTCTCATTTTGCATAAAAGAGAACAAGCTTCATCGGTTCTTTTCACACGCATTAGTCCCTTGATTGCTACTGTATACAACACAACATCTACCGGATATTTCTCCTTGACGTATCTAGCAAACAAATCAATCGCCGTACTGTATCTACCGCACTCTATAAGACTGTCTATTAATGCAGTATGAACATGAGCATCGAGAAAGATTTTTTGCTCCATCATTCCTTCATAGCTACGAACGGCTTCCTCAGGTGGTCCTCCTCGACAAAGCGCAGTAAGATATCCAGTATATGTATAACAATCCAAATCTAAATCTAATCTAGACATGTGACTAACTAATTTCAACGCATTACGAGCATCACCAACCTTGGAGAAATAGTTTAGGAGCGAGTTTCCGGTTACCAGATCTAATTCTGTTGCTATACCATCAGTGACACTACTAAGGAGATGAAAATCCCCAGATAAACATAGACTAGACACAATTGAAGAAAATGTATACCGATCCGCCACAAGTTTCCATTTTTCCAAACTGGCCAAAACTTCACGTGCATCTTCGTATCTTCCTAGCCTCGTGAACGTTTGTATCATCACATTGCAAAAAACAATATCTGGAGCTAAACCACTAGATATCACAGTACTTAGCATACTCAACGCTTCTTGATCCATTCGCATATCCATAAACCCTTTGATCAAACTAGTATACGTCACAAGATTAGGTGAGCAACCAGTCTGAATCATCTTATGGTACAAATCAACCGCCTTTTGCGGCTCCCTTGACTGAAAAAACCCACTAATCAACATGCTCCATACATTAACAGAAACAGAGATTCCACAACAAATCATCAACCCCACCACTTGAAACCCTTCGACAACCCGTCCTGCTCTACAGAAAACACCAAGAATCTGCCTAAATCTCTCCTCCTTCGGATAAAACCCTTCTCTAACCATAGTCATCAAAACAATCTTAACCATATCTAAATCCCGTCTCCTACACAAATGACACAAAGCAATGTCGAAACTAAAGAAATTCCTAACAGGAATCCCTTCAAAAATCTCCAAAGCTCCGTGAACAACGTCGACATTGAAATTAACATCCATCATCATATTCAAAGCACGAGTGTTAGGCTTATAACCAAAACCACTAAAGCCATTGTAAACCTCAATAGCCTTATCATACAAACGACCACGCCAGAAGATTTCAAGCAAAAGCAACAAAACTCTAGGCCTAATCACACAACCAGATAACTTCAATTCCTCTATAACTCTATCTACGCTTTTGTATTCCCGAGTGAGTTTCTCAACAACACCAACCATGTGATCAAATGCTCGATTGTCGTGGAAGTAATTCTGTCGATTCGCGCACCAGAAGAAGAAATTTAAAGTCTTTAGATCAGAAGGTGATGATCGTAGACGAGAGTAGACATCGTCATGCGTGAGTAATGGCTTCGGAGGAGGGATTCTCCGAGGAGAGGGAGGGGCGATTTCAGTAATTTGCTTTGGTTTCGGTGAGAAGTGAGCTTGAATCGAAGTGGAAGTGAGTGCTTCAAGGATTTTGCTCCTCTGTTTTACCCATTTGCATTTCCATAGCATCTTACTGAGATACTGACCATGAAAAGGGCTTTTTTAGAGGAAAGTTGGGATTTTTCTGGGAACCCAAGTTTAGATCGAGGAGAAAGTTTGTGACTCTGGAAGAGAAAATCGCCGGGAAGGTTGGAGAAGAGCGAGAAACGGCCAAGGGTTTTGGGTTGTGGTCAGAGAAAGTTAAACCCTGATTGTGAAGGAGGAGGAGCCAGTAACCCGGTTCGGTTCTTTAGAAAATCGGTACACTCCGGTTTAGCTGAATAAGAGTTACTAAACACAAATTTATATAGCTTCTGCATTGTTTTGCAATGGACAATAGTATCACATTTTCAATATGCAACTGAGATTGATATATAAAGAGAAATTAGATTGCGAATTTTTGTTCTACATTTAGGAACTCTCAAGTAATTATTACAGCTTTCACCTCGCATTTTACGAGTGATGCGTGTGTACAGAAATGTACTATCCAAAGCTATGAACGTGTGAAGGTGGAAAAACGAACAGATGGTGTGAGTCAGAATTCTGAAGGTGCTTCTCATTCCAAAACCTCTCCGTTTCTTTGGTTTAATACAGAGTTTCCAAGAGATCGAGAATTCTGAAAGACCATGGATAGACAGAACAGACATAATCCTGTTTCATAAAAGGGAAATAGAGTCAGATACAAGCATTTGGCGGAATCGTTTACATACACTTTTTTGTAGGAGAAAGAAGAAGAGTATCCATATCGCAAAACATCATTCCCAATTTCTTTTCCTTCATTCTTAAGACTAAATATTATCGTTACAAGCAAAAAATTATGCTTACCTGCATAAGCAATGGTCACGCCTGATATGATTCGTCCCAGAGCTGCCAAAACGTAAAGAGAAACCACGACCTGAAAAGCAAAGACACCCCGACAGTGTCAGCAAATCAGTTTATTTACTCTGCCACTAAGTAAAACTATAATGGACAGTAATCTGCGGAATCTTGGACAAATGGTTAAACATCTTTGTTTCCATCAAGTGCATAAGAAGGAGACCAGAATGCACTTGCCCTAACAAATAGCCTCTTGTCATGTCCCGTAGCTGCAACCCGCAGAACGGATTCAGCTGCTCCAACGGTATTAGCTAAGCGCGCAACAATTTTACAAGCTGTGGCCTGCGATATTTGCCACTCTAATGGATCCACAGGTACCCTTCACACACACACACACAATTTGTTGCTTATGTAAATCATGTGAATGCTAGAGTCATTCAAAACAGATGAGACTACACTCTGATCATCAAAACACAACAGGGTCAAATAGCTTGAGCTTCATAAACCAAAAGGACACTCATTTTTAAAATAGATCAAGCATCCAAAATACAAAGAATTTCACAATTCTCGGTTTCGATCTTGTAAATCGGAGACTAATATTCAAATAAACAATGATTGCATAAATTGGGAATGTTACGAGATATTGAGTTGACGGAAAAGAAGACCGAGAACGGCGAGGGAGGATAGTAAAACGATGAGAACGTCGGAGAAGAGAGAGAGAAGAGTCGCATTTCGATTGACGCAATGGTGATACACTAGCGTCCCGCTTATCAACAATCCTATCGCCTTCCCAATTTCACCCATCATCATCACCTTCTTCTTCTCTCTGAAATTTTCCGGGAAAGTTTTTTTCTCATAGAAAACCATGAACAGCGACGGATTTCGGTTTGGTGGTTTCACTCTGGTTCAGTTTCGATTTCAAGTTAATTTAATCCAAATTTGGTTAAGAGGCTTTTAGTCTGAATCAAACCAAAATTTAGATTCGCTTTCTCCTGTTGTACGACAAAGTAACAAAGTTTCATTGTATCCCACGGTCTGTACCTGTTTGGTTCTGTCGGTTACTGGTGAACCGGTAAAATTGCAAGAAGAAAATTGAACTATAATTGGTGGGTTGAGCCAGACCCGTGCAGTAGTGCAACGCATGGGCGACTCGCGAAGACCCAGATAGCAAGCTATCTTGATAGGCCTTCACCCTAAAAAAAATAGAGTTAATATCGTGCGGACCGATGGCCCGCATATCAGATATTAAACTGATAAGAACAGATACTACACTTGATCTTAGCCAAAAGGCCGAGAAAGGTATGAATTGAAAGTAAGACACAAGTCGCATTTTATACAGGTCTTTCTGAAAGGAGCACATCTTCGATTAGCGATGTGGGATATTGAAACTTTCGTTACAACCTTATTAGATGACACGTGCCGCACGTGATTGGTATAGGGACTCTGTGGTCTTTCTACAACTGTGCCCATTCTTCTTCGTCTTCGATCACTGGACATGGCAGCGACCGGAGGAGTGTTTGGTCGTGTAATACGTAACCGACCCAAAATTTCAGTGACCCGACAAATCCTGGAGCAACTCGAAGGCGGTAATGTCTCGAGAGCCGTCTCTGTCCTCTTCGCTTCTCCAGAGCCAGTTCCACATTATGTATACGAGCGCCTCTTCCGTTCTTGTTCCTCCAAGTCCCTAATCGTTCAAGCTCGTAAAGTCCAATCCCACTTGGTCACTTTCTCTCCGTTGCCTCCGACCTTCCTCACGAACAGAGCCATCGCGGCTTATGGGAGATGTGGATGTGTGGATGATGCACAAGAACTGTTCGAGCAAATGTGTGACCGAGATGGTGGCTCTTGGAACGCTGTGATCACTGCTTGTGCGCAGAACAATGTACCCGACGAGGTGTTTCGTATGTTTCGTAGGATGATTAGGGATGGGATACGAGCAACGGAGGGTTCTTTCTTTGGTGTTTTGAAGTCGTGTGGTTTGGTCTTGGACCTGAGGTTGTTGAGGCAAGTGCATTGTGCTGTGATGAAGAATGGTTTTTTGGGGAATGTGGATTTGGAGACTTCGATTGTTGATGTGTATGGGAAGTGTGGGGTTATGAGTGATGCGAGGAGAATGTTTGATGAGATTGAGAAGCCTAGTGATGTTTCATGGAATGTAATTGTGCGGCGGTATCTTGAGACGGGGTTTAATGATGAGGCAGTGGTGATGTTCTTGAAGATGCTGGAGTTGAAAATGCGGCCTTTGAATCACACAGTTTCTAGTGTAGTTATAGCTTGTTCGAGATCCCTGCCCCTTGAAGTGGGAATGGTAGTTCATGCCATTGCTGTCAAACTTAATTTTCTACCGGATGCAGTTGTTTCTATTCCTATCTTTCATATGTATTTAAAATGTGGCAGATTGGAGAATGCTCGTAGAGTACTTGATCGAACCGAATTAAAAGATTTGAAATCCTGGACTTCAGTGATGTCAGGCTATGCGATGAGCGGTATAACTGGAGAGGCAAGGAGGCTCTTTGATCTGATGCCTGAACGGAATATCATCGCATGGAATGCAATGTTGGGAGGATATGTACGTGCTAGCGAATGGAACGAGGCACTGGATTTTCTCACTTTGATGCGCACTGAATGTGAGGATATTGATAGTGTCACTCTCATGTGGATTCTAAATATCTGCTCAGGTACATCAGATGTTCAAGTGGGGAAGCAAGCTCATGCGTTTATCTACCGTCATGGATATAATACGGATGTTACTATAGCCAATTCACTTCTTAATATGTATGGGAAATGCGGTACCCTTCAGAGTGCCAATATTTGGTTCCGCATAATGAGTGAACTAAGGAATGTAGTTTCATGGAATGCCTTATTGGCTGGTTTAGCTCAAGTTGGCCGGAGTGAACAAGCCTTATCTTTCTTTGAAGGGATGCAGCTTGAGGCAAAACCTAGCAAATACACACTTGCAACACTCTTAGCTGGTTGTGCAAACATTCCTGCTCTTTATTTAGGCAAAGCAACCCACGGGTTCCTGATAAGAAATGGCTATGATGTTGACATTGTTATACGGGGTGCTATGGTTGACATGTATTCCAAATGCCAATGTTTGGACTATGCTATCACTGTATTTAAAGAGGCTGATGTACGGGACTTGATTCTATGGAACTCTATTATCCGTGGATGCTGTCATAATGGAAGAAGTAAACTGGTGTTTGAGTTATTCAAGCTTATGGAAGATGAAGGTGTTAAGCCTGACCATGTCACCTTTCTGGGATTCTTACGTGCTTGCATACGCGAAGGTAAAATCGAACGCGGTTTTCAGTATTTCAGTTCTATGAGCACCAAGTATCATATATTACCGCATGTTGAGCATTATGATTGTATTATTGAACTCTACTGCAAGTATGGATGCTTGCATCAGCTTGAAGAATTTCTCCTCTTGATGCCTTTTGATCCAACTATTCAAATGTTGACAAGGATGTCTAATGCTTGCCAAAAGTATGGCTGGGAAAAGTTAGGAGTGTCTAAGCTGCTAAACGGCTTTCTGAATGATCATTATCTTCAGCCACCATGAGTGAATGTTAAACGAAGAGACTGTTTCCTGCAAGTCAGACCTGAGCATATGCATTTAAAAGGATTGCAGAAAAACCTGGGTATGTGGATGTATTTGTTAATCCTGAAGCATCTCCACAGAACCAACGGTTTTAACCCACCCCCTCTGTCCCAAATCCCTATGATTAGGAGCCTTCAGTACCGTCCGTCAATGTGATACTATTGATTATGATTGCGCAGCTGCGATGAGCTAACAGCTTTCTGCTGCCAGTATCTTCAAGCTGTGCCCGCAATTACAGGTGAGGCTGTCTTTGTCAAGCTATGAAGCTTGTGCTTGCCTTACCTGTTCAAGGCCATGCTGCTTCCCAGCTGCTAGCCTGACATACCCCTACCATATACTTAGATTATGTATATTGTGTTTTTACTTGGGGATTAACCTCTTCACAGTATTGGTTAGGACTTCCGTTCTGTAATTATGCAATCACAATACAAAGCATTTACTAATAAACTGGAATGTAGTATATTGGGTGTGCAAGCCCGAGTTTGCTCCCTTGGTTCCTAAACTGGGAGCTAGATAGTATTTCGTAATATGTTTGTTATTTCTTTTGGCAACCTCGTAAAGAGGTCCAGTTTATGTTAAAAAATTGTTAGTTAGTTCAAGGGGGTTAGACTTCCGCTTTAAGACGAATAGAAATTGCTAAGCTCAGAAGTCATAATTTAAGAAAAGGTGTTTTTTGCATTGGAGAGTGAGTATCAAACAATTCAACATAACAGTAGTTGTTTAACAATGCCGAATTCATAAGCAGAGTAATACAAAGCCAACGAAGAGTTATCTTAACCAGGCCCGACTTTGGGGATATCGTAGTGCTCACTCATGTTAGCCAGATACTGATTGAAGTCCTCAATCCTATTACGGTGAGACTTGTTCGCTTCCTTAGCTAGCTTCTGCACATCCAATCTCTGTTTCTGCTCTATGTACCGTCTTTCTGCAGGAGTTAAGGGATCATCATCGGGCTGCACTTTCGCGTCCTCGCTCGCCTTTTCACTCCCACCCGCTTCTTCTTGTCCATCTTCTCCCTCAACCAAATTACCCAATGCTTCTGCGCTTTCTCCTATAACCAAATCCAATATATCCAGTCACCAACATATCAGTTTTCTTCAATCCATGTACATTAATAAACAGCTTTACCCAATATTTATCAGAATAAAGCGGTCAAGCCTACCTTCTATGAGTTCATGTTCGGTAATGTTGAGAGCTTGTTCTTTGTGTTTCCTATGTTTCTTCTTCTTCTTTACTGCACCTCCTTTCACATCTAAAGCCTTCCCTTTTAGCTTTAGCTTCCCACCAATAACATTGTCGTATGCCGACATCTCTTAGCTGCCATTAAGAACAACATAAATTTAGATTTACACATAGGAACCCCCAAGCTTATTGCTAGGGTTCATTAAACGCGATGTGGCACATTGTTCAGTAAGAACACACAATATAAAACTTTGATTATTAAATGGAAGCCAGGAACTGAATTTCCAAAACTTGAGAGCTAGCTTCTAGAAGCATTGATAAACAAAAGCTACACAATTAGCAACATGGTTTCAACTTTCAAATCCCTACTCAGATCAATATCCTAGACCTAAACCTCGAACACAATTCAAAATTATCAATCAAATAAGTAAATAGCCATTATATAACCCAGATGATTCACCGAGGAGCCATAGTAGATCTATAGTGCATAAAACCTAATTACCAACATATAATCCATAGTTACGAAGCATACTCTACATAATATACCAATGGAAGAAACAATACAAATCCAGAAGCCACAATAAACGAAGCAGAAGCATGAATTAAAACTCAAAACCCTAATTAAATCAAATCACCTGAAAATCGAAAGAGGAATTGCAGAACGCGAGAAAGAGAAGAAGAAGAAAGAGGATATATAAATCTTTCTTTGTAGGATTTTACTTTTTTCCCACTAAGAAGCCCATTCAAGGCCCAATTAGATAATCTGATATTTCTCTTCAATGGAAACGACGTCGTATATGTTTTTTTTTTTTTCCCCCACCTTGCGCTCGCTTTTTTCCCTCTAGGCTACACTGAGGGCTTTGAAATTTGGTTCGCCTCTTCAAAATCCGAGACCGAGAAATCCGAGTAAGGCATTTCAAAATTGGTTCTCCTTCCTGACTTCCTCTGTACATCGGAAGCCCTAATTTTCCGTCGCCGGAACTGTTACGCGACGCCTTTTGATTCCGACGTTGTAGCAAAATTGAGACGGTGAAATGTCGAGTAAAGTCTCCTCAAGCGGAGAGCTCCTGACTCGGTGGAGAAGAATCGAGGAAGACGAAGAGGAGAATGACGATTCTGATCCTTCTTCTGTACGCCGTCTTAATCAGCGCAAAGAACAATGGTTCCCTTCTATATCTCCTTCGCTTTGCTCTTATATAGTTCATTGTTTCAATCGAGTGAAATTCAGAAAATCTGTACAGAATCAGCCATTGCATTGCTTGAATTTTGGAGCTCACTCTGATATTTTTTACTCAATTTTGTATAGGTTTACGGATGCATTCACTTTATTGATATCTTTACCGAAAGATTCTCATATTTGGTGTGGACATGGGGATGTAATGGGGCCTTTATTGGAGACGTTCTATAATTTCTTCAAAGATGATAGAAATGATTCACCTCTCAAGGTTTTGTGGAAGAGAATATCCGAAGAAATGCGGCTTTGTGCTCAGTGCATTTGTCAGCATCATCAGACTCAAGAGATGTATGAGAGCGAGTATGAGTGCTCTTCTGTCGGTCCATTGCTTGCTGTGTTGCGAAAGCTTGATGAGGAAAGGGTGACTAAGCACTTGCAGGAGATTAACTTGAAAGTAGAAAAAGGAACATATGATCCGGAGCATCATCATGCAGAAGTTGTTAGTGTAATGTACGAGGTATTGCAGTATATGTGGTCTGAGATGTTGTAACATTTATTTGAATAATAACTGGATTTTTTAATATTCATTGATGAATATCATTTGCACTATCAAGTGACTCGTTGAATCCTTATCTCATGTTCTAATAACTTTTGAACCTTTGTTTTTGGTGTCAGGTTTTGATGTTTCCGTTCTTCTTTGATGATATGTCCTTATGCGCTGAGTTTGAAAAATTCATTGAGTCAATTGACAATATTCACGAGCTTGCATTTGCTGAGAATCAAGAGTTTCCGGTATGGTCATCTGCCTAGGAGAGCTTTTTGTTTTCCCTACTAAACTAAATCTCTCTGACTTGGTATTTTTCCATCTTTCATCCTTTTTAGGGTGTTTATGCGCTTCTTTTTCTGAATAGAAGGGTGCGTGTTATTGGTTATCGCTTGGCAAGGGCCATGGGGAAATTGAGGTAATTTTCCCTCTGTAATACATAGACTAAGTAAATTCACAACAAACTCTGTTCTCAGGAAATTCTTTAATACTTGTGAAACTTTGATAGCTATCATGTATGTGATATTATCTGCTGTGCTGGCAGGTCAGCAGCCCAGTTGGAGCGCCTCCAGCCATTGCTCAAGAAATTCATTGGAATTCTGGAGATGGAGGGACTGCCTTCTGCATCTCAGGAACCAAGGCCAAGGATTTATCTAGACCGCTCATCTATATGGCTTGGGATGACATCATTGTAAGAGTTAGTGACTACATCTCCTCTTACACTTTTTTATATTATACTGTTTTTCAGTATTTTCCTAGATTTGCTGATTCTCGAATATATCTGCTTCTTAAAGGCTTGAGTTCTTAGAAGGCCCTGCTTTTGAAGAGGGCATATTAGAGCCTTATCCCATTTTTGTCGATACAGTGTTGAATCATATAAGTGGTGATTCGCCTGAATTTTCTCTGGCTGTTAATTGCCTGAAAGAGCTATTTAAGACACTTGGTACGGTAACTATTGTCTTTTTGCAACGTACCCAATCTATCCTGACCTCCAGATTATGTTAATTGACACATTCACATATGCTGTTTCAAAGGTTGTAAGCTCTGGCTTAGGGCTACCTTGTCCCCAAGTGTGATGCGGAACACATTGCTGGGCCAGTGTTTCCATACAAGATCTGAGAAGATCCACAAAGCCATTTTTGATCTTTTCCAACCATTATTGCAGGCAAGCTTGCATTAGTTTCTCTTACATATATAATTTCTCTAATGGGATTGATTGATTTCATGTGTTTTATGCTCTTTGATTTCATTTTACTTACCTTATCATATTATGCAAATCCTGTTTTTCCAGTCCCTGGAGGCTTTGCGAGATGGTGAGCATGAAAAGCAACGTAGACACTTTCTCTACTTTCTCCTTCATCAGGTCCCAGTTAGCAGTAACTTCAGCATTTTAGCAAGAAGAATTGGCCACAAGGTAGTTCTAGTTATCTATTACTGATTCAAATGGCATTTTTTTTTATTGGAATGAATTTTTTTTGTTTTCTTATCTTCACCGAAATTTTGAAATTATTTTCAGATTGCTCTTCTTATTGTACTCAGAGGTTACAAGATGAATCCACCTTGTCCTCCTTTTGAGTGCGCACACATGTGGTTAGTATGACTGGGCATGTCTTTTCTTTTTCAGCTGTTTTTGGTTTCTGGTGCTTACTTGAGTAATTGGTTTTCTTCCATCCTCGGTTTTGAATTTCTAGTTAAATACTTTTCACATGAACATGAAGGATATTAAGCATGACGATTCTAGTTTCATATATATGTGTATATTATTTTATTCTTTTTGAAACTGTTGTTTCTTTCTCCTCACTATGTCAAATTAGATAACTGTCATGTCTTGAATTTTGTGTTCGATATCTCTTTCCCTCCGAGTATTTGTATTTTTGCGATTTTTTTGTGTATGATAGATATGGACACCACGTTTTATCATAGACAATTCATGAAAGTTAACTGATTTGACAGGGGTCCATCTCTTGTGTCGTCGTTTAAAGATTCTTCACTTCATATTTCATTGCGACAACCTGCTATTGATCTTGTCCAAACTATCCTGGTATCTGATGCAACGGCCCTACTAGCTTCGCTGCTACATAATAATTCTGGTAAATATGTGGGCAATGAGGTGAAGTATGATGACGATGACAGTAATCTTCCCTTCTTTCATACTACCGAAGATGTAACTGATCGTCCCTGGAGTGACTTTACCCAGCAGAGCAAAACTACTCTTGGGGAATGCAAAGAGTGGATGTGCATTCCTATGCTGTGGATTACTACACTTACTAATACAAACCTTCTTAACCTTCCAGTATCGCTATCCCAAGCAGTATTTTGGTCTCGATCACGGTTTTGTTTGGTGGAATCTGATAAGAGTGATGAAATGACGGTTGATATAGAAACTTGGCTTTCATCAACTGCTGTTGAAATTAAAGGCACTCTTGGATGGAAGGTAGCAACAGGATCTGATGACGGTGGCCCAGGAAAGGAGTCCAAAAACTCTGTTACAGTATCAACGATGTGTCTTACATTGATACGAACATTGAAGAGGTGCTTTTCCATTTTACAGTTGTGGTATGATAGCCGCCGAGTCTCTATTACACTTTGTAAAACTAAGGATTTTGAATTTCATTCTGTAGATTGACCACTGTTTTTGTGGTCCAAATGGGTGAAGAATGTCGAAAGCAGTGGACCTGGGTACCAGGGATGGGCGAAACCTTCATCCTTTCACTTTCAGACCCGGATGATGTATGTAACAACCTTAGTTGATTTCTGGTTATCATCTCAAGAGATGATTAATAAATATTTATAACTCTCTTTTGGTTCAGCTGTGTGTAAAGTTGAGCAATGTTGCTTTTGTTAACAGAATATGAGGCAGTTTGGGAAGTCTATGCTGGAGCACGTTTCAAATACCAGTGGTCTGTCTTGTGGGCTGAAGTTTCTCTGTTCTCAAAGCTCACACCTCCGTTTTGTATTTTCCGGAGTTAGACATGTTTTTCAGCAGGTAGGGTGCATCTAATTTTCGCTCAATATTTAGGTGGATATGCATACAGGGAACCCTTTAACCATCCGTTTTGAAATATGAATGCAAGACATTAATCTGCACTTTTTTCTGCTCTTTCTCAATGCTATTCGTAATGGTTAGTCTTTGTAAGGGTACAAATTGTCAACTGAAACTCTAGGTCGAGCATCTCACACTACATTTTTCTCCTGGGAGATAAATTTCCGACGTGCAACTGTTCTCTGATATGGGCAGGTCCATTTGAGCTCTGTTCTACAAAGCTTTCAGATCCTGCACCATTTTTTCTTTTTATTATTCAAGTTGCTGAAGGAAGAGGATGTGGCTGTTACTAAGGGAGCGAAGAGTTTGGCAGGGGGATTCTTGAGGCAATCTGACTTTAATGCTTTGCCTGTGACTGAGGGTATAACTTCCTTGAGTGCTACACCTGAATTTCTGAAGTTTCTCTTCTCGCTGGCAGAAGTAGCCTGGAGCGCGATAAGGAAGTGCTTAGTTGAGGGAAAGGCTTTCATCCATCAGAGTCTTTGCCAGGTATTGAACGTTTGCTATTCTTCTATGCTTATTCTATATTCCACTATCGTCTTGTGCTGTCATCTTTAATCTCTATGTGCTTCATATGAGTCGAGTCTGTTTTCTATTTATTTTTTGTCAGGTTTAAATTGATCTAATATTGCAGATGACATGTGTACGTTTGCTTGAGATTCTTCCTGTCGTTCTGGGAAAACTTAGAGTAAGCTGTGAAGCTGGCGGAACTTTGAAAGATGCATCTGATCTTAAATGGCTTCCTGATCTCATTGATTGGGGAAGATCACAACTTAAAGTTGTTTTTGCATATTGGAGACGAGCATTAGCGGCTTTGCTAGACATCTTACAAGGGTTGAAGAGTGACACTTATTCCTCAGCAGTCCAGGCTATCAGACATGTTCTATCTGATGGTAAGTTATTTTCCTGCTTGTCAATAGTTTCTAATTGGCATTATTATTTTTCTCCGGTGAAGGATTCATAATGCTCTACCTCTTCTTAATGCAGATGATGTTGACATGGAGCAATTAGCTGAACAAATCTCACGCCTTGTTCGTAAGGCAAATGAGTACCAGACTCTCAAATCTGTTGATGTTGGTGGCAAAGTACCAGATAATATGGTGGATCTAACACTGGATGAGACAGAGAAGGAATCATTGAAGAATTTACCTAGTATGCATAAGTCTCATCAACGTGATGTCAGTGAGACAGAGAAGGAATCATTGAAGAATTTAACTAGTATGCATAAGTCTCATCAACGTGATGGCAGTAAAATTCTTCCGCCTATCAAAAGCATCTCACAGGTCTCCTCTCTGAAGAAGAGTACTTCTAGTACTGATCCATCAAAAATTCCGGCACCAGTTCTCTCAGAAAGAGATGTTACAATAATCTCCAGCAATATTGTTAGGGACCTTCCCGCCGCAAACGCCGAACCAAGCAAGGCTGGTGGTATGAGTAAGGAAGCAGAAAAAAGAAAGAATGTGGAAGATCTTGTTTCATTTGAAAATAGAGCCATCTTAAAGAAGGCTACGGACGAACTTACCCCTCCTGGAATTTTAAAAGAGCCTCAAAAACCTGTGATTTCCAATGCAAAAGTCATGGATTTGAGAAAGGTAGTAAGTGAGTCAGAGGTTGATCCACTGGACTTAGCACTGAAATCTCTGAAACCACAGCCATTATCCCTGGCAAAACCAGGGCCCGTTGTTCCCAAACGACAAGTCATTCAACTTTGTGCACCTGTAAGTAAGAAAGCTGATCGCTGGCAGAGGCAAGAAGCCGGATTTAAAAGATTCAGACCACCAAAGCTTGAAGATTGGTTTAGAAAGATTTTGCAAATGGACTATTATGCGATAGTGGGATTGGTGTCAACGAATAAAGATGAGAACCAGAATGTTGGAAAGTTTAGGGAAGTTCCTGTGCGTTTTGGTTCACCTGAGCAATATATACAGATTTTCCAGCCCCTGGTTCTAGAGGAGTTTAAAGCGCAGTTGCAAAGTTCCTTCCAGGAGATATCGTCACTGGAAGAGATATATTATGGTGTTCTGTCTGTTTTATCGATTGAAAGGGTTGACGATTTTCACTTTGTTCGTTTTATGCAAGACGAAAATGTTGACTCCAACTCGAAAAGTTTCTCTGAGAATGACTTGATTTTGTTCACGAAAGAGCATCCAGAAAACAGTAACGTTGGTGTTAATATGATGGGAAAGGTATGCGGTATTTGTTTTGCTTGCATGTGCTTGATAAAGTAGAATATGGAATGCGTATACTTGAAATCCATCAAAGTTCTGTTGTTACTTGACCTGATATATTCAGATAATTTGCTTTAGTAGAATTTAATTTGGTTCAATTTAAGATAAAGGGTTATTCCAGATGTCCTAATACTTGAACATAGTTGATGGATATATACTTTGTAATGTGATAGGAGATTTACTTAACTTACTGTTTCTTAGGTGGAAGGACGGGAATGGGATGACAAAAAACGGTCCAGCATTTTGAACGTACGCTTGTATCTTCAGAATGCGTCTTCACGTCTAAATCAAGCTAGACGGAACCTCTTGGAACGTAGCCAGTGGCATGCAAGTCGCATTCTCAACATCACATCCCAAATTCGAGAGTTTCAAGCTCTGTCATCAATAAAGGATATTCCCGTACTTCCTGTGATATTAAGTCCTATGAGTGATTCTAATTATGATTCTGAAGTTAAAAAATCAGATCTGCGTTCACTACCTCATTCTCTACAGCAAATACTCAAATCATCTTTTAATGAGAGTCAACTTCAGGCTATTAGTGTTGCCATTGGCTCATCCAATGTGATGAAAGGTTTTAAAATTTCACTTATACAGGGTCCTCCAGGTTAGTCATTTTCTTTTCTTGTCAATAATAAGTAATAATCTATAATATGTTGTGGTAGGAAGATTATAATTTTATACATTGTTGATGTTTGACTTTGATGAATGTCTAAAAAGAATTGTTTGCTTTACAGGGACTGGCAAGACTCGCACGATTGTTGCCATTATTAGTGGTTTGCTGGCATCTGCTTCACGTAAAGCTAGTGACAGTGGCAATTCTGAACAAGGTCATAGTTCTTCAGTTTCTAGGCAGAGAGTGAATTCCAGTGTCGCTATTGCAAGGGCATGGCAAGATGCAGCTATAGCTAAACAGCTAAATGATGACGGGGAAGCAAATAAAAACATAGCAGAAAAGATTGGTAGAGGAAGGGTGCTGATCTGTGCTCAGTCAAATGCTGCAGTTGATGAATTAGTTTCAAGAATATCCAGTTTAGGTATTTATGGTAGGGATGGGAAGATGTTCAAGCCTTATCTTGTGAGGGTTGGAAATGCAAAAACTGTTCATCCTAATTCAATGCCTTTTTTTCTCGATACCCTCGTTGATCAGCGTTTGGCCGAGGAGAAAATGCGGATCAATGAATCTAAGACTAATAAGGCTGCAGATTCTTCTGTGTTACTACGCTCTACTTTAGAAAAGGTCGTTGATCAGATTACGCAGTTTGAAGCTAAGCGCGCAAATTTAAATCAGGAAAGTTTAGACTCCAAAGATAAGCTGGAGAATAAAAACCTCAGCAAAGATGATGATGGCAAGCCGATGTCTGATGCAGAGCTAGGAATAAGATTGCGGAGGTTATATGAGCAAAAGAGAAAAATTTACAAAGATCTTAGTGCTGTTCAGGCTCAAGAGAGAAAAGCTAACAATGAAATCAGAGCACTGAAACATAAGTTGCGGAAGTCAATTCTTAAAGAAGCTCAAATAGTCGTCACAACTTTAAGTGGTTGTGGAGGAGACTTGTACAGTGTTTGTGCTGAATCTTTATCAGCCCATAAGTTTGGCAGTCCATCTGAAGATAATTTGTTTGATGCAGTAGTAATTGACGAAGCAGCTCAGGTACATATTCTTTATGCTTGGTTGTTTTGCATAGGCGTTCTCATCATAACTCATCTTTACTTTGCTTTTGGCCTTTACAGGCTTTGGAGCCTGCTACATTGATTCCATTACAGCTGTTAAAGTCAAGAGGAACAAAATGTATAATGGTGAGAATCGTTCACTTCCGTCACACAATGTTTCATCAAATCTGCAGCTCTATCTAATAATCAAGCCTATTATTACAGGTTGGAGACCCAAAGCAGCTTCCAGCAACCGTTCTCTCTAACGTTGCAAGTAAATTTCTGTATGAATGCAGCATGTTTGAACGTCTACAAAGGGCTGGGTACCCTATCCTTATGCTTACCCAGCAGGTACAATGACTATTTGATTTTCGGTGTCTTCAGTTTTAATTTGCGAGTTTTCCTTTCACATTATGATGGAATGATTATTTGAAATCGAAAAATTGTGTTTGTGTCTGTGTCTGGAACTTGACTAACACTTTCTCATCTCAAAACAGTATAGGATGCATCCAGATATTTGTAGGTTTCCATCTATGCACTTCTACGACAATAAGTTACTAAATGGTGTCGACATGTTAAGCAAAGCAGCGCCCTTTCACGAGAGCCATCATCTTGGACCATATGTTTTCTATGATATTGTTGATGGCCAAGAGCATCGAAGTGGGGATTCGAGCTCCATGTGCAATGAACAAGAAGCTGAAGCTGCTGTTCAGCTACTGAAATTTTTCAATAAAAGGTCTTAAATGAGCTTAAGCTCTCTGTTCACTCACTCACGTTCTATAATATTATACTCCTCACTGGTTTGCTCGTTGCCTACAGATACCCCTCTGAATTTGTTGCTGGACGGATTGGTATCATTACCCCTTACAAACGTCAGCTTGCCGTTTTGCGATCTCGTTTCTCTGGTGCATTTGGGGCTCAAGTAGCAGCAGATATGGAACTGAATACTGTGGACGGCTTTCAAGGCAGAGAAGTTGACATATTAGTGTTATCGACTGTAAGAGCCACTCATTCTGCTCCTGATGGGATGAATCAAAGTCGGATTGGTTTCGTTTCAGATGTTAGACGCATGAATGTTGCTCTCACAAGAGCCAAATTCTCCCTTTGGATATTGGGTAACACACGAACCTTGCAGAGAGACCCTAACTGGGCTGCTCTACTGAAAGATGCAAAAGAAAGAGAAGTCGTCATACCAGTTAAGAGGCCATACAACTTTATGTTTGGTGAGAAGAAGACTGAACAGAGTCATTTTGAGAACCTTCCAAAGAATGTTCGTGAGTCTGAGAAACAGCATTCACGCCGCAAAGAACATAGAGCAGAGAGATCTTCTGATAGAAAGATGAAGCGTGCAGAAGACGCAGAAGCTTCTCAAAGGGAAAAACTAGCTGTCAGCAGTGAGAAAGTTACATCCCAAGTAAATCCTGGACAGAACCAGGAGAAGAAAGAGAAAATGAAACGAGCAGAAGCTTCTCAAAGTGAAAATTTAGCTGTGAGCAGTGAGAAAATTACCTCCGAAGTAAATCCTAGGCGAAACCAGGAAAAGAAAGAGAAAAAGAAACGTGCAGTAGAAGCAGAAGCTTCTCTAAGGGAAAAACTAGCTCTGAGCAGTGAGAAAGTTACATCCGAAGGGAATCCTAAGCGGAACCAGGAAAAGAAAGAGAAAAAGAAACGTGCAGTAGAAGCAGAAGCTTCTCTAAGGGAAAAACTAGCTCTGAGCAGTGAGAAAGTTACATCCGAAGGGAATCCTAAGCGGAACCAGGAAAAGAAAGAGAAAAGGAAATGTGCCGAAGAAGCAGAAGCTTCTCAAAGGGAAAAACTAGCTGTGAGCAGCGAAAAATATACATCGGAAGTGAATCCTAGACGGAACTCGGAAAAGAAAGAAAAAATGAAACGTACAGAGAAAAGCAGTGATTTGAAGAATACAGATGTAACTACTTCGAAGAATGAAGATCCAAATGCCTGGAAGAAAGCCTCATCAAAGACTGACAGCAACAAGAGGGCAAATCCTACTGATGGAATAGGCCACAGAGATGGACAAATTAACCAAGGCAGTGCTTCTAATCAAGGAGGTGTTCAAGATATGATATCCAAGCGAAAACAACAGCGTGCAGATGTTGCAGCTATTTTAAGTTCGTCTCTGATTCCTTCGCATAAACGCAAACCTCCAAAGCGACCACTGTCCCCAAATTCAACCGCAAGCAGTCACGCAAGACCGCCTAAGGCAATCAAAGGTAAGATTTCATTACATATCTGATCTCCTTGGTGTTCTGCCTCAGGCTGATATCTTAATGCTAAAACCTTTCCTTTAATCCTCTTATCTGCAGAGTCTGCGAGGAACAATAGTAAACAAAGATAACAAACAAAACGACTGATTCCACAAAATGTTATTTTCCACAATCATGAACCACTTGCGTAATTGATGATTTTCTGTGTACGTTTTATTCCTCTGGCATCATCATAGGCTCTCTCACGGTTCAAACTCTAAAACTAGCACTGAGGGAAATTTTTTGCTAATCTAGAGTGAGTACCCCAGACTTCAAATTTTTTGGTAGATCCAAATTGCAATTTTTTTTGCTGTAAAGTTGTCTCCCAAGCAAATTTTCTTTTGTTTCTGGTTTTGTGTATATAAAACCTTTCCAATTAGTATAATTTTATAAAAGTAAGTCATGAGGGTTGTAGAGCAGAAACATTGGGATAGAGTTTTTTTGTTTTTTTTTGTTACAGTCAATTTCGCTAATACATCATCACTAAAAGAAAAAAAAACTCAGAAAGGGAATATTTCGTTTCTAACATTTCAAGAGGCAGAGGATGACGGATCCGTCCCGTTCTTAACGGCAGACCAAACTTGGCTAACGCCTGTAGCAACATGAGGCCAAACGGCGCCAACTCCGTTAAGCGCGGCACCAGAAGCTAACCCTAACAGAAAAGTCTCAACATAACCAGGCTTCGTCTCCAGTTTCGCGTCGACGACGGCGAGTCTTCCGTTGATGGCATCGATTTTCCTGGCGTCGGTGACAAGCTTCTCCTTGCTCGCGGCATTTTTGGAAGACGAAATGACTCGGACGAGCGCGTTCTGTAGATCTTCGATGGCCTTAACCGAGGCTTCCTGTGGTTCGAGCCCTCGTTTCTGGTAGTGAGAGATTAGTTCCGCCGGAGTTGGGAATTTCTTGGATTTCGGCTTCGCTCCGTTCAGGTTTTGTTCCGTTATCTTTTCCTCCGTCGCCGCATTCGGTATCGCCGGTTGCTTCATCTTGAACAAAAATGAATTTGATTCTCTTATCTTTGAACTTATTATACAGCTACTGGTACTCCGTTTGAGATATGTAGATATACGATAATCTCATCCTAATTTTTTTAACTTATGGTAAATGTTAATTAGTTGTGCATTGGGCCGAAAATAGGGCCTTAAATGACTTAAGGGCCTAGGGCTGTGCAGACAGTAGAGACTATAAGTAGCTGGAGCCACCAATCATTTTAACCTAAGCTTTATCGCCGTCGACGACTAGTACAACTGTACAAGGTACACAAGCTTCCCTTGTCTCTTCCTTCTTATGTAGATCTCTGAGTTGTGTTGTAGTCTTAGGTCTTGTTATCTTGTGCTATTGATTTGCGGGCATATGTATAGTCTCAACTTCTTGTGGTTATGATGGAAATGAAAACCCTCGGAAACTTTATAGAAATCAAGGCCGGAGTCTCTGATTAGCTCTTTTGCTGGAAACTATTTTCTTTGTAATATGGTTTCCGGTGAGAAACACACGATTGAGCTTGAGATTTGGCTATCGTAATGATGCCATAGGCCTTTGATCGGGGGAACATTTTTGTATCATACCACCATAAGAAGAATTCTGAGATTATTCTTATGTGTCGTATAGATTCTTTGGAAATCCTCATTTGATTGCTTAGTTTAAGTTGTTAAAGGCTCTTTTGTTAGATAGTTCATTTGATCTGAAAATATTTATATTTCGTGAGTTATTCTGGATTATCATTGTTTAGCTTTTGTTTGTGATTGGTTGATTTGTATGTTTCTCGATTTTTTCTGTCAGAGAGTATGTCTCACAGAAAGTTTGAGCATCCAAGACATGGTTCTTTGGGTTTCCTTCCAAGGAAGAGAGCTAGTCGACACCGTGGAAAAGGTTGACTGTCTTTCTGGTCTTTACCTTATGTACTTAGAACTGTCACCTAAGCTTGTCTGTGATCTGATATGTCTGGTTTGTGTTTCCAGTGAAGGCCTTCCCTAAGGATGATCCAACTAAGCCTTGTAGGCTCACTTCCTTCTTGGGATACAAAGCTGGGATGACTCACATTGTGAGAGAGGTCGAGAAACCTGGATCAAGTATATTCTCACTCTCTTCCCTTTTACTATCACTTTACTTTCATAGCTTATAGCTCTGTGCTCATATCCATATGTCAAATTGCCAGAGCTCCACAAGAAGGAGACATGTGAAGCAGTGACTATCATTGAGACACCTCCAATGGTGGTTGTTGGTGTTGTTGGCTATGTGAAGACACCTCGTGGTCTGCGCACCCTTAACACTGTGTGGGCTCAGCATTTGAGCGAAGAAGTCAGGAGGAGGTTCTACAAGAACTGGGCCAAGTCCAAGAAGAAGGCTTTCACCAGCTACTCCAAGAGACTTGAAACCCCAGAAGGTAAAAAAGATATTCAAAGTCAATTGGAGAAGATGAAGAAGTACTGCACTGTCATCAGAGTCCTTGCTCATACTCAGGTATTTTATCTTTTCTCAGTTGTAAAGTTCTGTACAGTAACATCTACTTCAGTTGTTGATTTTCGTTTGTGCGTATGCATTAGATAAGGAAAATGAAGGGGCTGAAGCAAAAGAAGGCACATCTGAATGAGATTCAGATCAATGGTGGAGATATAGCAAAGAAGGTTGACTATGCCTACAGTCTATTCGAGAAGCAAGTCCCTGTAGATGCTATCTTTCAGAAAGATGAAATGATTGATATTATTGGTGTTACCAAAGGAAAAGGTTATGAAGGTGTGGTTACAAGATGGGGTGTGACTCGTCTTCCAAGGAAGACTCATCGTGGGCTCCGGAAGGTAGCTTGTATTGGTGCTTGGCATCCAGCCAGAGTCTCCTACACAGTGGCCAGAGCTGGGCAAAATGGGTACCACCACCGTACTGAGATGAACAAGAAAGTTTACAGGCTCGGTAAAGTTGGCCAAGAGACTCATTCAGCCATGACTGAGTTCGACAGGTAATAAAACAAACAATCATTTTGATGTCTTGATCATCTTGAAAATAAACTTGACCTGTGTTGATGTTCCTTTGTTTTGACAGAACTGTGAAGGATATTACACCAATGGGAGGATTCCCGCACTATGGTATTGTGAAGGAAGATTATTTGATGATCAAGGGATGTTGCGTTGGGCCCAAGAAGCGGGTTGTGACTTTGAGACAGACACTGTTGAAGCAGACGTCTAGACTTGCTATGGAGGAGATCAACCTCAAGTTCATCGACACTTCTTCCAAAGGGGGCCACGGTCGTACCCAGACTAGCGAAGAGAAGAACAGGAACTTGGGTAGGGCGGCGAAAGCTTAGTTGTATCGTGGCATAGAACATTGCTTTTGAAGTATTCGGTGTTTTTTAGTTCCTTTCATTTTGACTATTTTGGTGTGGCAGTTTTTGTCTGCAATTAAACGGTTCTCTTTGTTTCAGTAGTTTATTATCAACAATACCATGAAAGGTTCTCATGGTAAGAGTGATAAGTAATTCTATATCTCTCGATTTTTAAATGGTTTGACGTTTGTTGTAACCAATCACGTAGAATTGAGTGAGAGGTAGGTTATCACTTTATGCTTTTTGTTTCCTGTCATCTGAATAGATGAGGTTAGTCTGTCTTAGAGTTAATGATACTAAGCACTTCCAGTGACATTTACATTTAAACGAAAGTTTTGATAGCCATTTTTCATCCCACAACTCCCAATTTGTTCTTACTTCCTGATGTGGTAAGTTTTAAGTTTTACGAGTCTCACAGACAAAAACACGTTTATAGATGTACACAAAACTTGACACCATCAAACCACATAACCAGTTTGCAAAAGAAATCTTAGCATCAAACTATCATCTAACTTTTAGTATTAGTGATTAGTGACCACCATCCACCATCAATCCCATGTACCACGGAGTAGTGGAGCAGCTTCAACATCGTCCCCAAAAGTATTCAAAAGATCACACTTGGATTCTTCGCCATCACCCTCAGTCTCTAACTCCATTCCTAACTCTTCCTCTATATCATCGGAAGCTGAGATCAGTAAAAACTCACATCCCTCATAGTTCAGTAAATCGGGTGGGTCAGCTGGACCGAACCGGGTATGACCTAAGTGAGCCTGAAGATGTGCTGGAAACCGTGCTCTTCTCTTCCTCTTCAGCCCACCAAACCCTGACCTATCTCCTCCTCCACTTTGCTCTGGATTTCGTATTTGGATCAAGAAAGATCCTTCAGGCTCAATATTCAACGACTCTTGTGGCTCGTGTTCTCTAGTCTGTGGAAATTCGAGTTTGTAGACAAGATGTGTGTGGTGTTTTCTTGTTGGAGTAGGTTTATGTCGGAGAATGCGGTATATTCCTTCTCCTACAGCTCTTGCTGGCGGCTTGTGTCTATGTCCTCGTGTCTTTGTCTCGTACTCCTCTGCAAAACACTCCCAAAAATCACCATATAGTTCTATAATGACCCACCAAAAAAACACACTCAAGAAGTAGTACCTCCTTTGAGAGCAGTTTTAACATCTTCCACTTTCTTCGTCACCATCTCCACAAATCCCCAAAAAGGTTGCGATTTCTTGCTCGGATCAGGAAGAGTTTTCTTACCCATCACAATAAACCTTAACAGAATCTGTTTCTCAATGTTCACTTTCTACCAACAAAAACAAATCAAGATCAAAATTAACATAATTTGAGGGTAAAGATTAATCTGATAGTGTATTGCATCTTCTTCTTCTACCTCAACACCATGTCCTCCTGCATCTCCGTTCTTGGTGCCTGAGGAAGAGCTACCAGAATCTTTATCAGAAGCTTCTTTACCAGAGAGAGGCTCTTGCTTCTCCTCAACTGGATTCTCACCAGACTCTGGACGCATCACTATGTATAACCTTGAAACATCATCAACACTATGAGCTTCTTCTTTGTTCACCTTTGGCCTATAGAAGAAGAATATTTCTCCTCTTTCCTGTTTAAACAAAGTAATTATTAATTCATCAAGAAACAGAGAGACAGAGAATCTTAAAAACCATTCTCCAAACAACAAAGAGAGTTTGTTTGTAATAGTAATCACCTGAATCTCAACTTCAGAATCTGGTCTTGTCTTAACTTCTTTACCTTGTCCCATTGCTTCAATTGTCACAGAAATTCTCTGAACTTTAAGATAGACATATACTTTCTCTTTTTAAACTTTCAATAAAAAGAGAACTTTCTTTTGGTGTTAACACTTGACAACGCTATTACATTCCCACGTTGTCTTTACTATGAACTACGTGTCGACAAACATGCCAAAAGATTAACCTTAAAATATGAATTTCATAAATGTACATAGGAAACTAAGATAAAATCATAGTAAGAATATTTTGGAAACTCAACCAAACATTTTCACCTTCTTCAACCAAACATAGTGAACACTGTGAGCTTCTTCATTGTTAACCTTGGCCTACAAAATAAAATATTTCTCCTCTTTTTCTGTTTTTTATATGCTCTGTTTTTTTCTTTTTAATATAAAAAGACAAAGAGCAGAAAGACAATAGTAAGTAAAACCTGAATCTCAACTTGGGGATCTGGTCTTGTCTTAATTTATTAACCGTAACCCCCATTGTTGTTGCACTTCCCTCCTGCAAAAGTGTCTTTTGTTTGTGTTTTAACACTTGACAACCGCCACAACATTCCCACGTTGTCTTTACGTGTCTATGAACATGTAAACGTGAAAAAGATTAATCTTTGAAATATAAATTTCATATTTTCTCCAACATAAATGTACATTGAAGTTTCATATTTCATGTATATACATATTGTTCCTTTATCCAAAATACAAAACTTTTTCGTTGGTTTAAAAATCACAGACTTTCTTAAGCTCAAAACAAGCAACTTCTTTTTTCTATATATACATTGCTCTTGCGTTTCCTTCTACTCAAGTTTTATCTCCTGGATCCTGCAAAAAGAAATCTCAATTATGAGTGTTTATCTTAACAAAGACGAAACATAATACTTAAAAAGAAGAAACCATATCTTTACCAGATTCCTTCTCTGTTCTCAATACTATGGGTTTGACATATGAGATGCTGCAGCTCCTGGATTTGATAATGAAGGAACACTCCTACCGTCCTGCTATACCAACAAACACATCATCAAAAATCAATACATTATAGAAAATATTATTGGAGGTGACTTGTGTAGCAAGATATATATATTTTTTGTAGACTATCTACTTTAGCCCATCACATCTTGCTTCCCAAGTTATCTCGAATAGTCGTATGCCTTACCGATGAGTAAGCGACTTGGCTTTGAGAATACCGTCCTTGTCCAGCATAATACACACACTCGAGACTCTCTTCACCAATCTCTCTAAGTCTATTAAGCTCAGGCATAATCTCTTTATCAAGATCAGGCCTATCTTTTCTTCTCAACTCAGCACATTGTAGCGATAACTTAGCCAGAGCCGTAGCTTCCTCTAATGGCCAATCTGGTACTGCAGGATCGAGCATATCTTGCAGTTTCCCTTCTTCAATCGCTTGTTCAACATAATAAGCCAAACCCATCGGTTGTTTCGCGGTCAAAAGCTGCAAAAGCATGATTCCGAGTGAATAAACATCCGATTTCACACCCAACATTCCTGTTTGTTGATACTCAGGGTCAATGTAACAGAAAGTTCCTGCAGCTGATGTTACTCGGTACTGAGTCACATTCTCTGCTACTGCAGGGACGAGTCTTGCAAGCCCGACATCGCTGATCTTGCTGACGTAATTGTGGTCTAAAAGTACATTTCCTGGTTTCAAGTCTCTGTGGACAATCGGTTCTGGTTTGGTTTGGTGTAAGAAGAGAAGTCCCGTAGCGATTTCAGCTGCAATTCTGAAACGTAGTTGCCAAGAAATCGGAGGTGTGTTTCCACGTCTGAATAGACGATCCTCTAAGCTTCCTCTGGCCATGTATTCGTAGACGAGAATACCGTATTCTGGACAAGCTCCTAACAGAAGCACCATGTTTGGATGTCTTATACAACTTAATACTTCAACCTGTATATCAAAAACATATCAAAGTTTTTATTCAATAACCTTTTTCCTTGTAACACAAGTAACTGAGAGAAAAATGATTTTGAGGCTTACCTCTTTGTGAAACTGTGATCTTCCTTGAGCAGCATCAGGGCGTAAGACCTTAACCGCAACACTCGTGTGATCAAGATGACCTCTATACACCGGCCCATAACCTCCTTCACCAACTTTTCTTGAATCTGCGAAATTTCCTGTCCCTTCTTCGATCTCCTGAACTGTATATTTCCTGTAGCGAACAATGGTGCTCTTTCGGTTGAAGGAGTCGCTTTCTTTCAATGCCTTCATCTCCGCGCTTAGTCTTTTCTTTGCTTCGATTTCTGCAATCCTGTTTGCAGATTCAGCAGCTTCCAAGGCCATTTTGGCTTTTTCTCTCTCTTTTTCAACTATTGACAGTGCTGTTTCCTCTGTCATCTTTAGTTCTTCGAGTCTTCTTTCCTCTTCTGACCTTAGCTTTTGCAGCTCCGTTGCCTAAAGTAAAAAATTCTAATCAGTTTAGATTCCGGTTCAATTTCGATGATTCAATCAACAAAATGAGAATATGTAACTATATGCTATGTGTTCTTCTTGTTTAGCTGGTATTTTTCGATTTATGAATTATAGAACCTGGAAAAATACAGTTTGGTTTAATATTTTCAAACAAAAACTAGGTTTTAAAGATTGTACTCCCTCTGTTTTCAAACAAACAAGTGATGTTTTGAACCAAAACTAATTGACTTTTTGTTATTTTTAACTGTTTTGAATTATGCAGATTGAACTGTAGTTGGTTAAATTATTTTGGAATTAATGATAAAACATGTTTGTATGATTTCTTAATTTGTGTGAAAAAAGAACGTTAAACATCATTTAGTATGAAATAGAGAAAGTATTCTATACCTCCTGCCTCGCGGTTAAAGCTTCTCTACAAGCTGAGCTATACATATCCATAGTTTGTTTCAGCTCCAAACGTAGTCTCTTCATTTGAGCTTCAACATCATCCTTCAACAACAAAACAAAGATTTCAATATCATATTTGAATTTGAATTTAAGAGCAAAAGAAAAAAAGTTTAGTTTGAACTTTTATATATATATATACCAAGCTCTGAGATGAATAAGAGGAAGCTCTTCCACTGTCCTCAGAAACCGTAGAGGCACTATTGAGATAACTCATATCAGTAAACTTAATTCCTAATTTATGTGATCCAATGCTCTGGTCTGAGCTCGTTGACATTATTGAGCTTCTTGCCGATTCAGGGAAATCGTGTGTGAAAGAAGATCGGTCCATGCTCGGTCTCCCTGAGCTGATGAAGGAATGCTCCGATTCTTGTTGAGAAGCACTGATGAATGAGAATTCAGACTCTGAATCTGAGAAATCTCCCATTAGTTTCAGTCCATGTGGCGGTTTTGGAAACCCTAATCTACAAAACCAAGATTAGAGGGGGAGATTGTTAAAGTAACCGATTTTCGATATTCTTTTCCGATTATTTGATTGAAAAGAAATCATACTTTGGATCGGCCTCAACTGATCTTCTTCCCCTAGGTAGGGCTGTTCAAAACAAGAAGATGGAAGAATTAGTTTAGAAAGTATTTAAGATGCTTGAGACACAAGTAACATTTCTTTCCTCTCAAGATTTAAAAGCTCTGACCTATTTTAGTTTTTTTGTCAGTTTCCTGATTATTGTCACCGAGAGATGATGGATGGTAAGGAGCAGGACGCGAGGCGTTTCGCACGGAAGAGACTTTTCCTTTGGAAATGACATAAACATTGCAGAAATCTGGAGCTGCTTTTGAAACACTCGTAGGTAAATCCGTTTTGAATCGCCTGTTAAAATCCTAATATTGGTTAATCTTGTTCCACAAGTAATCAATTAATCGATCGAAACCCTAATCAGTTTTGTTACCTCATAAAGCTATTTCGTGATGGAGCACCAAGGACTAAATTTTCAATAGCAGATACCGTAACATATTCGACTATTGCTTTGACTTTGTCTACATCTTCAAGCACAACGTCCTGACAATTAATCTGCAAAAATAAGTATATAAAGTTTCTAAACTTTGATGAAATTTTTAACCAAAGATCAAAAACCGAATTTCGGATACTATTTACCTCTTTGCGGCTGCAGTAACAATGGAAGGATACAAAGAGGTCTTTAGTATGTTTCTCTATATGCTGCTTATGTGATATACCTTCTTCAATATCTGCATTTCCAATAAATCGAAAACCCCTTGTAAAAAACTCGAACTTTGCGCAAGAATCATTGAGCAAAAAAAATGATGATTTGATGACTAACCTAAAGAAGAAGAATGAGATTTGGGAAGGACATGAATAAGAGCAAGAGTTTGGCCACGAGTAGCAAGATTCTCCATGGTCCATTTAAGAGCATTTTGGCTAGTTTTGTCTTTGTCGATTGCAACAGCCACAGAACCAGTTTTGTTTCCTTTACTTGTCGTGTCTCCTTTCGGTAGCCACATTGTTAATTATCTTCTTCTTCTTCTTTTACAATTTTCTTTTCCTCTTTTTTGTTGAAGGAAAACTAAAAGAAATGGATCAACAAAACTCACTTACTTTTCCTAGTAAATGTTATATTTGGAAGACAAAAAAAATAGATGTAAAGAAAAATCGATAATGTTATGGGTTGAGAGATTTTTCTATTTTTGATCTGATGGATGTTATTCAAGGGGTTATGTTTTATGGATGATATACTAATTTCGGAGTTATAGAAGACAAACCACACAAACTAATGAATTGATATTGGTTTCTCTATTGAATGTGTGGAAACTAGAAAACTAGCTAAACTAAAAGAAAACACGTTCATATTTACTACCCTTCAAAATGGAAGAATGGATGGTACAAAAAAATAAATTACAAACTAATAAAAAGAACATTAAGACTTAAGTAAACAAAAGTACATTTTGTTTTTCTTTTCTTCTTCTTGAGGTTTGTAAATTTTGAAGGAAAACAAATGACTTTTTACTTGTTTTCTTGTAGAAGTAGATATTGTATCACTCGTTACATTTCATAAGCACCATATATGATATAGATATTAACATCATTTAATATATCAACCATTTTACGTAGGGAATATGCAATACTATAAATATAGATAGGTATTTTAGGAGACTTTTGTGGACAATAATTCAGAAAGAAATTGGGAAAAATCCTAAGGACCACTTAGATTAGATCAGTGTCTTTTTAACTTTACGATGTTTCCTCTTTTTATTTTCCTCAAACTGATATAATACACAAACACATATACAAAATTATGTTCTGTTGATCAATTTTCAATTTTTATCTGAGAGGTGATGAAACATTTTTCCTGGCAAAATTATAAACTAAAGATGTAAATTTGATTCTATTTTATTAGAGAGCTGAGAGGTCCAAGAGCACTTCACAGATTGTATTTTTCTTTCTCTATCTTCCACATTTAATTTTGGTACAAAGAAGAAAGAAACTCACCTTACTTTCTAGTTTCTGACCAAAAAAAGAATACACTTTTTTAAAATTGTATTTTGACATAAGAAAACAATGTTTGCTTTCTATGCAGTTTATATAAGTAAGTCTTTAGAAGTTTCTGTTTCGTTTTTTACTACTGAGTGTCTTGCAAACTTTCAACTAAAAAAAATATGTTTTGGATTATTATATATATATATATATATATATATATTTTTTTTTT